>JAQIWN010000581.1:0-30005 GCA_034699025.1 Entomobrya cf. arborea Gr-Col-00668 | reverse complement strand
TGAAAACATTACTGTGGACAAAATCGAAATTGGTGAAAACAAATGCTATTCAAAGTGGAACATGACATACTACTGGTTCTTGATTCATTTATTTTACGTGGTGATATAGTGAAGGGTCATCCATAAAATGTGTGAAAATAGCAAAAACATAACAGCTGATATCTCGGCAGTCGTCCGAGTGGCAGTTGTCCACATGGCAGTTGTCCGAGTGGCAGTTGTCCACATGGCAGTTGTCCGTATGGCAGTTGTCCGAACGGCAGTTTTCCGCTTATGGCAGTTGTCCTCTGCGGCAGTTGTCCTAGAACCATTGAAATGGACAGACAAACCAACTTGCGAAATCAAAATGTATTCTCATCTTTTTATACTTGACAAGCAAACGGTAACTTTGTATTGATTTGTGTTCTTACAAATTGGTGTGTTGATGAGAAGGGAGGACGTCAACTTCTGAAAAGCCGGCTAAAATCAGTTCTTTTCACTTCAAAAGCAGTTTTAGTCGCAAATGGATTAAACTTTGGAGCTTAAGTAAATCGAACAAATTTCTCAATAAAAGCTCTAATTGGACTTGTTTTTCCATAACTCGTCAAACTATTTTTCAACTTTTTATTTTTCAAAATAATACATTTATGTTTTTACTCCCTGTCATAATAAATTGCAAAACAAGAAACTGTAAGCCAACATTTTTTCCCCAACCAAACAAGATAGAAGAAAGAAATCAAGGTGTTCCAAGAAACTTTTTTGTATTAAATGGCTAAGTCGGAAGTGAGACAAAGAGCCGTAATACGGCAACTCTGGACTAGTTACAAATACTTTTATAGCAGCTATTATAATACATCTTCCTGTCAGTCAAGTGGTTTTGTTAGTATATACCATTGTCGTTAATTAGCTGTTGTTGTTCTAATAAATCAGTTTAAAAAAGTTTGTAAAAAAGTCAGGCAACGGTGTATTGCGGATTTTTCTTTTAAACTTTTGTTGCCTGAAGTACCACTGTCTATCTGCAAAACTATCATCATCATCATTACTGGAACAAGCTTACAAGACAATCTCTCAGCTCCTTTGTTCATCTACGTACATTTTTACTTGTTCTCTTGTCTGTCTGAAGTGAACATTGTACCTGCCTAAGTGGATTCATCATCATAACCATCAAGCACAAGGAGGCGTTTTACTTTTAATCTTCTTTTTTGATAGAACCATTGTGTTATCACGAAGTCACATCAACATTAGTATCCTACAGGAAATTGTAAGTTTTTTATAAATCTAATTATGATAATAACAGTAAAATACTCTACAATGCTTGTCTACTGTATACACAGAAAGGCTTGAAATAAATAATTAATAGCAAAGGACCAACTATCACTTTCCGTGTTTTCTATAACACGATACACAGTTCATTTTGATTGTGTTTATTGATAAGATGATATAAATGCATACGCAACGTAACGTTCAGATTTCATACACATGTACTTATTATTTTTTAAAGTATTCTTTTAAAGATATGGTTTCGGGTGCTGTCAAAACTTCATAAAAACTTTGTTTTTGTATGAAAAATACTAACATATTCATAATTAGTTAAAATCATAATCAGTCAATCTAATATTTAAACCCTTTTCATCCACTCATCTCCATAAAAAGACAATAAGCTAGAACGGCATAAGAAAATATTATTGCAATTAAAATATTTTATGTATCGTCTCAGCTAATTACGAATGTATTATACGTAATGTTTACTTATGTAAACGTTTTCCTATTGATATACTTCGTGTAATCATCGGTCCTTTGTTGCCTCTCCAGGCATATAAAGTGCCTCTTCTTGTTACTGTTAATGTTCTTTTGTTTACACAACATAATTATGCTCTTTACACGAAATCGGTCAGTAAAAAATCTATACGGCATGTTTCCTGATGATTGGATTGCGATTGCACCCACCACACCACAAGTAAAAAACATCACTGGAATTACATATTTATATAATAGGCCATCAAAGGGGTCATAATAGGCGAAACTTCAACTTTTATGACAACGCTAACAAGCTATTGTAACGTTGTAGATCAGAACCACGTAGTACTGAATATTTTGGTACAAAAGTTAAACATATTTTAAAAGTAGTTGTGAATTTTTAATGAACTTGTATTTGCTGTATGATTAATGTAGAACCAAAAATTTTGTAAGTGTTAAAAATACAGACTGTAAACTAATTTCCTGTCCTCGGTTCCGTGAACCGGCCATTCAAATAGTTTATAATTTAAAGTTCGTACTCGGCCAGACTAACATGCATCCAGATCACAATCGCTGATTTTTTTGATGTTGAAGAAGTTGCATGGTAACTTCTTTGATAAAAGTGATATGGATTCTGTATCGCCTTTATTTTCAATGTTTATTATGTTCGTAGTATCATTTTTGACTAGTTGCACAAAAAAATCTAGAATTTAAGCTTAAACGATAAATTATAGCTAGAAGATAACAGTAAAGCATTGACAAGCAGAAAACAAAGAGTTGGTCTTTTATTCTTCAAAAATACACTCATTAGTTTTCATTTTTTCAGCTGAACATGTATATTTAGAAAAATTATCCACAACAAAAATCACGTCTTCGTCATAATCATTCCATTTTTATGATATAGGTACCAACAAAAAATACCTGTCTTTAAGCCAATCTATATGATGTAGAATAAAGCGGCACACATGTCATTTCATTTTTTTCTTCTCATGGAATATTTTTTTGTCAACCACATAGAATAAAGCTGTAACAGATTATAGCAGTTTTTTTGTAACGATTTATTTCTAGTTCATTTCTTTTTGCTGCTCAAAAATTAACTTGTCGTTGTTACAATAAGGTACAAAAATAATTAATGATGTACGAACACAGAAAACAGCGCATTTGCAAATGATGTGTTCGATTTTTTGCTTCTGTTTTAAACGTCACTTCGAGGAAAACTATTTCAGTTTGCTGTTAAGATCTTCCGCAGGCTTCACATCATGGCCACTGGCCACACATTTGGCTGGGTATTGATGATGATGATGAGTATTGTTCTCGAGTAAAAACAATACTACGTAATATTATTATGGCAAGTTATGACCCTCTTGCTGCCGCCATCATTCACGTGCCTAAGCTCTCTGAAGCAGCATGCACTAGTCAAGTCCTCATTCTAGCTCTGTTGAAAACGAAATTTTGATGATGATGCGATTATGGATGGATGTAAATGATGCGATGAAGGTAGATTATATATTTTATTGAGTGAATTATGTACCCAAACTCCACCATAGGAAGTAATGACAAACGTCAACAAAATGACTTCCCTACTCTATTCAGCAAACATAGGCACTTATAAGTAATAAAACACCATTTTTCGATTCATTTCCGGTGTTATGGATCAATACGTTCCCTTGTGTCTTTAAAAAAATACAACAATGTATACCTAATCATTACTGACAACTTAACAACATGTTCTGTATTTATTGCGTTGTTCATATTTTCATCACACACATCATCATCAGTCTTTTTTATTACTTATGTGTGTTTCTTGTTAGTTTTAAACGCTAATTATTATTAAGCACTCAATATTGAATTGGTATCAAATTTGTTTTGTAGTGGTAGCTGTAAACCTTTTTTTTCTTTTTTGGATAAATGGACTCTGGTTATGGCTACTCGATTTTAGGTACCTCTTAAAATGACATGATATGATCTGATTTTGCCAAGATACAAGACAAGAATTTTTGACAACCCTGGCCCAGAAAAAATATCGTTATGAACTTGCTCATCTTCGGCCAAACATAAGCGAGCGACCACTTCATTCCAGTATAGTACAACGTACAACCTGTCATGATATGACTCATCATTTTGCATTACATCTTAATGAGCTTATGTAGTTCACGCTTGCTCATGAAACAGAAGCACAATAACATTTCGTAATGAGATTTGGCTTGTGTTGTGTACTTACTTTATAATCTTTTGGCTTGGATACAAAAGTTCCTATAGGGATTTGTTCATCAATCCATATCTGTTACTTACTTGGCGTTTGATGTGCTGCTCGGCATAATTACAACAAAGTAGTACAGATAAACATACAGACCACTTGGTTCGTTGAACCAAACCCAACAAATGACATTGAAAATCGAAACTCGGGACATATGTATTTATAGAATTTTAGAGTGGCAATGTCACGGTTAAAATGGCAATTAGTGAATATCTCGTTATTTGTTGTGAAAAGCATGTATTTATTCATAATCATCATACATGTATTGTGTAGTTAATAAAAAATCTGGAATGATTACATCACAAAAAATGCATACTACATGCTGTGGGTTAGATATTAGCAATATATTTTGTACGAAGTATCACATAATTAAAAATACTCTTGTTGTTTAAATTAAAAGAAATTGTTGAAATTCTTTCCTTCCTTATTGTCCACGAAAGAAATTTGTATAACAAAAATTGTATCAATTTTTAAAATAACACTTCCTTGACTCATTGAATCCAAAATGTTTTGCATTGAATGTGGAGCATTCAGATAGACAAGATTTCAAATAATTCAAATCGATACAGATTCATCATCAAACGTAGGTTGCTGTCGCTACCACTAAAAATACACAGGTTAGAATGTTTCAAGATTTTTTTAGCGCGGAGATGAGTGAATATACTTTAGACATTCCATTAGTAACAGAGAATATCCTAACTAGTAGTGAAAATAATTCGGTGGCCCATAGTTCAACATTAAGAAGTTTAATTTCATTGGATGCCAATAGAATGGAACGTGGTGTTCTAATTGTTTTCAATACTTGCACTTAATAGTTTACCTAATTGAAATAGTGTATTCAGTGTAGCTCATTTTTTGCTCTGGACAACGCCTTCACAATGATTCATTTACAAATTTCATCACTCGGCCAATCACTCGGTGTCAGTAAGCTTTCACATAACCAATACTGCTTAGAAGAATTTGCATTCAAAATTCATTTGGAAACCAAGTACCTAATCGCGTGGGGGTTATTAAATTAGGTTTGCTTACAAATGATGGAACCTTCATCTTAACCACATACCAGCCAGCATCTTCCATAATTTTCTTTGAAATAAATAAAAAAGTTAGTTGTTACAATTTTAGACTATACCATGTCTGATCTGGTCATTGAATTTTTTTTTGAAGTTCCAAAAGTATGTTTTAATAGATTGTATGCAATATGCATGTGTAATGATATCATAACGTCGAAAATGAAATAAACTAGATTGGAAAAGAACGAGCTAGTAGTCAAAATGCGCATAAATGCTACTTCATGTCATTTATGGCTGTATGCTGTCCCATGTACATTCAGTCTTTATTGCACCTCTTCAAAATAATAAAGCGTTAAACGCAGTCTTTATTCCTATTTAATTTCGTTTTTCAACCAAACTACGGTTAAAAGCGCATAAAAAATAAGTCGCTGCATCATAAAATTCACCTTAAAACAAGTACCATTTAAACATGATTTTGTGCTAATGAATAAGATTCATGCAATAATTGCCAATAAAAGTTAAATAGTAGACTGTCCAAAAATCATAAGTGAGTTAGAATAAGCTTCAATTGTATATTACACTGTCAGTTAGCACTTTTCTTTTTTGTTTCAATCTGTTGCGAAGTTGAAATGGACTATAAGTCTTTACGACCATTGTCTTATTGTTAGATGTCGTTTATAAGTTGTGCATAATCTTTCGATATGATACAAATTGCTGCCGGGTGCTCTAGGCAGTGAACTTCTATAGTAAATCACGGCAGCATATTCAGGAAGTTTACCTTGGAATGGCAGGTAATATCAGAGCAGCACAAATGTGTTGATAATGATAATGATGGAAGTCAAACCAACGACGAGATCTAGCACAAAAAGAAAAAAACGAGTTTTGTATAAAAAAAAATATACTACTGGTCTAATGGAGACATCGATGACCGAAATAAATACTATCTAAAACAATCTGCTACAACTCACATCATTGATGATCATTATTATTGTTCTAAAGCCATTTATTTCCTATATATTTGGATATTTGGCTGAGTTGAGTTTGTTTTTCCCTAATTGGTTAGTTTTACGTTACGGTTTGAACAATTAAACATAATTTAAACCTAAATTTTGCAGCATTAATTGTAAGTAATAAAGTCATTCGTAATCGCTAGTTTCCTTTTCAAACTTATTTTTAGTGCTTGCATTTCGGCACCCAGTTACACGGAAGTCAAAGCTCAGACACAAAAGTTAGATTGTGAACGAGAACTGGATAAAATGCGACATGACAATTTTATGTGTACATGAAAGCAAGCTGGTTTATTTAATTTCGAGCATTTTTAATATATATTTAGATTGATTAATTTAGCACTTGCTGATTCCAAATTTGTAGCCCTGATCTTCCATCCTGAGGTTCAAAATTTTAAGAGCCATTTTTTAAAATTGAAGCTTGTAAGTTGAAATATCGTACACTTGTGTTTTTGGCTATACATTATAGGAACACTCAATTTTACATAAACCTATTCTATAGGATTCATTTGTGGATTCTGGAGGGCCCCAAAACATACATACGTGACACAACTGACAGTTTTTGTTTGTTGCGTCGGGTTTCCTTACCATATTACACTAATTATTAAAAACTTTTTAATTAGTTGATTACTAGTATTTCAGAATAATGTTACCTGTATACATTACTTCGTTTTGTAATCTTGAATTAACGTTTGAAGTTTAAAAAGTTTGTGCTGATATCTACAACATTAACAATGCTCTCTGTTCAGTTAAGTATGAACTCGATTGACCACTGCACTGTGCATCCCCGAAAAAGCCAAAGTCGATTTACTACAACATTTTCTGGTTCTATTATTGATTATCTTACATACAGTGATTCTAATTAAACTTAAGTCTTCAAAAATAATGCAGCCTAAGATGCTAATTCTACTTTGCAAACTGAGTACTTTTTGTGTATCGTTCTATTTTGCGCTTACTTCGTTGCAAGCTTCATTATGAGTAGCAATGATATGAAACAATATTATGTTACAAAATATTGGCACCAAGTGCGGCTTACATTGATGATGATGTACAATGTACAACGCAGTAAATGAAGAGTATTTAAGAACTATACTGTTAAAGGGAACAATAAGTTAAAATACCTATGCACAACGCTAATAATGATAACCTAATATTTTATATGGCCGTTATCTTTTGAGGAACTAGCATCAGCAATTATACCTACAGTTTAAAAGATGATCATCAGTCATTGGATTATGTTGATTAAAAAGACAAAGCTGTCTTAACAACCGTGGAGCACATGTTTATCCATATGTTCAACATAAACTCTCACAGATGCGAGAAAAATGTGTTATGGAAGATAAGAAGGTGTCAAGTTTAGGAAAGCTTATGATGAAAGTTTGAAATGTTTCGAAAGTTAGTAACATGACAGCTATTGCTTGCATCATTAAAATAAATACTTGTGGAATCAAACACTCGAAGAAATCTCCATCCCAGAATTTTTAATTTTAAACGGCAGCTTTTATGACCTTTAGGGATAATTTAATAAATCGACATATATAGAACGTTAGACACCTATGTAATTCTGGCTATTCTTGTTGGTTCGAGTAATGCTATACTTTTAAGTTCCGTACGTAAAACTGTCATTTTTTAGACTCAACAAATAAATTATTAAATCTTTTGACTTACTGGTGGTAAATCATATCATATGTGATACATATGATATGATTACACCCACGTGATTTAATTAGATTAAGTCTAGTTGTTCGTTTAAATATATTTCATTATTTTTTATTTTTTCTTGACCCTCATCACGTCATATTTTTATGCTTTTTAGTAAAACCATACAATGAATATAATATAAACTGTAATAAAGTTTCATTCCATTAGAAAGAATCATTTTTTGCTCAGCTAGTAATCAAAAGTTTTTCGGAGTTTGTATAAGCGTTTAAGGCGGTTTGAATTTAATTGAACTTACATTAATTATCTTCATGAAAAAACGATTCTGTCAAATCAATTTGGAATTTTAACCTCTTGGAAATTCCAGTACGCATAGTTTCGTGTGCAAGGTCTCTTTATAGTATAAAATACGTAGAATACCACTGATCACGTCGGTCTTTTAACTAAGCAAATTCAAGACCGAATTTTAATAAATCAAATTTTGAATTAAATCTCTTTTCGAAATGGACTACGTTTTTTTCAATTTTGGGTATTTGGTGGTCTCAAAAAGGAAAATAAGCAAAAAGAGTTACTGTTTTAGTTGATAAATGAAACCGTACGGACGTGCGTACCAACAACTAAGAATGCGTATACGCTAAAAACCATACGAATCAGTTCGAGAAACTCAATAAACCATCATTGCATTGAACAGGTTGTAAACAATTTATGCAAATTTGCACAAACAAGAAATAAAATCTTGACAAACATGATGTTACTTTTCAAAACATTTTACAAATTGAGCTGTTTACATATACAAGCAATTATACTTAACTAGACTTTGCTGTAAACAAAATTTACGCGCGTGCCTTCACATTCTTTTGTTTGAATCTAATGACTTTTTGTGAATGTTCCAAAAAAACCCTTATTACATATATATTTTATGTAATGTAAAATCTTTCTTAAAAATACATTTTTACACTGTGTTTCTATTGACCTAATATTTTGGAACCTCTCAAAGTGTATTTAAAGTACTAACTAACCTGTCTGCTTCACTCTACTCGGCTTAAATAGTTGTAATACAGGATAAACTCTACATTGCACAAAGTTCCGTTAAGGTATTTTATTCTTGCTTCGTATTTCGCTATAACGTTTATCAACGATTATGAATTGATGGTAGCAACAACTTGTTACAAGAAAGAGTGCGTATACATTGTATTTGATTGTATCTTTGCTAAACCTGCAACTTGTTGGACATCCCCTAAAACAAGCATTCACTTATCATCAGTTGAATAGTCAACTGACCTGTTGAGAGTCAAACAAGCACATAAGTATTCAATTTACAATATTATATGGTAAGGATTCTACGTTTACCAGTTACTCTCTACTTAATAGCATCATGATAGTGCGTTAATATGAATGTGCACTGAATACAATGTACTACTAAATGATTAAATCAGTCAAGGGAGTAAGCATTCATATAGATTTTAATAGACAAAAAATCATTTTTGTTACATTACATGTTTGCAACAATAGTTTGACTAGTTATTTTGTGATGTTGCTAGTACTGCTTTTAAGCATTTGCCAGCCTCGTTTAACAACATTAAATAATTATCTCTTATTGGTGATAACATTGTACATTCAAGATATCATAAGAGACAGAAAGGCAGTTATATTGTTGATATCAATTGTACCCATTAGAAAATCAACATCATTATGAGGATCATAACTGCAAAGTGTTAGCCTTCCTCTTCTGCTATTGTTGATGATGTGCGTAACGCCACGGCATAAAAGTATCGAACCTTCACTTTTAAAAGGCAGATGTAAATTATACTGTTGAACACAGTTAACCTCTTGATTTGGACTCTGCTACTACACGACCGCCGCGTGTTTTTGTCAACATCGTTCTCAAAGTTCCGGTCGGTCCAGTTGTACTTCTGGACGATTTGTTTTAAGAGTAAGAAGTGCTCACATAAAAAATTGCCAAAAGGCATACAAACATTTTCTTTTTATTTATGCTGCAATTTTGCAATTCTGGCTAGAAGTCGCCACACGCAAGTTGTATCTGGTAAACGAATATATGATTTCTTGGTACAAGATAGAGACAAAGCCTTGTGTGCGAAAACATAGATTTGTTGTGTGATGTTTAAAAATACATGCATATTTGTTTTTTGAACTGTCGTCTTATTTTAGAGATCTCTCTTAGCAACACGTGAATTTACTTGAATTTATCAATTCCATAGCAATCTGTAGCCCAATGCGTAGAAACTGAATCAAGCAGCAAAGTTCTCAGAGGAAATAGTAGATTTCCTTCCAACCAACTGCAAATTAGGTGACGTGTAAAGACGCAATTTGAAAACGTTCCTTGAGCAGTACAGTTTGTTGCTCTTCTTCTATTTTCTAATTATGTTTTTTTTTGTGGTTGTACACACGTAAAAGTGGTTATGTAAATTATATATTGAAAGTTTTCTTTCTTGAATAATCTTGCAATCTTCGGCGGTATCAATCAGCGGTCGTATTTTAATCAAAAGATCACGATACCCGTATAAATTAAGAGTCAAAATTTTCTTTAAAAAATACTTTCTTAAATATACCATTTTTCAATGTCCAAATAAGCAGGCATCATTCAATATTATTTAATCTGATGGGTAAGACCTAGAGTGTAGAGTAGTATAAAAAGCAAATTTGATCATATAACGACAAAAACCAAGACAATTATTGTAGCAGCATCCTAAACTACCAAGTGCTACGGCTTCTTTCATTCAAAGCTTAATCTTTAAATGACAAGTTATGTTGGAAATGGTTGTGAAGAATAGTCAAATTGAGATCAAAATAAACTGTGTGTTCTCGTATTAAACAAATAGTATCATTTCATTTAAGTACATTGGTTTGTTTAAAGAAGCATTTTTATAGTCGCATCTTCAGATTAAAACGATTATCCTGTTGAGAGATACCCAGACAGAAATATAAAAGGAAAAAGGGAACAGAGTCACTCTAGTTGAGAAGTAGTCATTTTAGTAGTTTAGTATATGTTAGCAGAAAGAATAAAATCATTCTCCTCCTCAACATAAATATTTCTTAACTACAATAAGGTTTGAACACGCATCATCAGCAACATACCCACACAACCCAAAAACTACTCTGCTGCTCCTTGTCTTCTTGTTACCGTTGTGGTTTGTACATTGCCATCCAATTGTGCTATCTTTTTTGAATAAATGTGGTGCATTCGTAAAGCAATAAGTATTCTCAGAGTCAGGAACAGTGGTCGCAAGAGTAATAGTAATTCAGTTCTTTCAACAAAAACCAAATTATATTACAATTATTATACATAATTTTAACCAACAAAGCTGATAATATACCCCATTCGAATGCGTTTCAAAAAACAACACAAAATAAAGTAATAATACTCTTGTGTGACTTTTACTGAAAAGACTCTTTTTTCGAAGTGCCTATGTGCGTGGAAGTTTTAATTGTGTTGATTTTAACTGATCATCATCATCAATATTCTCTTTACCTATCCTCACGCATAAATACTCCAACTCACGGTTTTTGTACATGAACCTATCCCATCGTCCGACGTTACAGTACAAAAAAAACTATCAAGTCGTTGTCGCGTTGTCTTTGCCAGAGTATATTTGACTTTTCTTTTACGAGAGCATGCGTCTCCTTTTCTTTTTTTTCTCTCTCTCTTCCTAAACTAACTTCAGTGTGTGTCGTTTTACCAGCAGCATCATCATAAGTAACAGCACAAAGCAAATCCTATTCAGTTGTCTTACTGACATTGCCTTGTGCCTGTGTGCCGTACTTGTTCCTTCAATTATCTTGTATGAATTTCTTTGTTTGCTAAGCTTCATTTTTCATGCAGGTCATTAATATAAATACGACTACACGCCAAACTCAATGCACACAAGTCTCGATATCATTATCAAGAGATCAGATACATATTCAAACTACCTTTTAAAAAATCAAGAAAAAGGCCATCAACACAAGCGTTCAGGACTCTTGTTGTGTTTTGACATCACTTCAGTCAAGATCCTTAAATACCAACTTCTGCGAGAAAACTTTGTGTCTCCGCGCAGTAACTTTTATGTTTTATTCATGAAACCGCTGGTGTCGCAGACTGAATCCTAGGAATTAAAACAAATTAAGGCTATTACAATTGTAATTTTTCTGTTACGGGTATGTGATCCCCACCAATTTAGCCAACATTATCACAATTTTATCTTATTTCTCCTTTTATAACCTATTGTCACAAATGAATTAAAATTAATTCGTATTTGAGAGTGTTAATAGAAAGAGTGTTCAATAAGAGGAGAATAGTGAGATTTTAAACAGCTTAGCTTGTGGCAATTATACCTAGAATTATATAGTTTTAGTCAAGTTGTTTGAATTAGCCAAAGTACAATAACCTTAAACGTTAGACAGTTAATTTAGTTTGAAAAAGTGAACTAGCAGTATTCTTATTGAGTGACTTGAAATCCTACTATTCCAAACGTACCAATACAGTTTTACAAATAAAAATGTTGTGCGAAGAGTCCCCTAAGATGGAAACTGCTGTGCTAAGCCCATCACATCCCCACTGGGCAGCTAAGAAAAATCTTCAAGAAACATTGGCTCATGCTGAAAAACTTGCAAAGGAGGGAAAGCCTCAGTGTGCCCCACCAAAGCAAATTTTGCAATATCTCGTCAGGTAATAAATCTTTTAACATTGGGAAGTAACGGTCTCCGGTTTAATTCCGGTATATTGAAATCGCATAGTATCCTTTCTATTAATATATTTCAAAATATCAATACGTCATCATTATAAGCTGGCAAATCTTCTTGAAAATAAACCATTATTTCATAAAGCATTAAATACACACTAGTTAGCAACACCACACCTAGTTTTTCACGTATTTATCGCAATTTGTATTTTAGTCATTTTCATTATAAAAATGCATAAAAAGCTAAATAAATTGCAGTTTGCAACTTGCAGTTTACAATGTATAGTTTACAGTTACTGATGCATTCAATGTCAAATGTGGCAATATTATTATTGTGAGGAAAGGTTGTTATGCTGCAACTGTTAAGACAATGTAAAGTTTTCAATGAGAAGTTGAATGAAAAAATGTAGGAAATCAAATGAATAGAAAGCTTGGTTTTTCTGAAACTTGCTGTATTTTGCTATTTATTTCCATTGATTGTAGACTGTTCCACTATATCAAATAGCCATTGTCGCGCATATCCGTGCCTGGATTCATGTTTTTAGTTATTAGGCATATTACTTCCCGTAGTGCCCTTGGAAATATCGAACACACAGTTTTTTTTACTTACCATGCCGTTATTGCCCTTCCAGGTTTGCGATAATGGAAAATGCGGAAATGCAGTCAAGTTGTTTGTTTCTTCAAAGACATAATACATTTTCTGTTTAAAAGGTCGGTTTTTAAGTAAACTGTCTTTTTAAGCAAGCCATTATTACATTTCGAATGAAAAGATGCAACCGAATTGGTTGCATGGTTGTATTTTACATTGAAAATGTACTTTAATATCGCATAACATTCAGTGATCTTGAAAATAAAAAATAAAAGAATTTGGGGTCACAAGTTATGAGTATACTACTAAATAGTTGTTAGTAATTGCTTTCGGTACTTCTTAAATCTGTTTTTAATTGTTTTGAATCGTGTTCAATACCCAACTTTTTGTTCGAATACTATGGTCAGTTAAGCACTTACCTACTTCAAATTACTAAACTAAGACACATTGTAGTTAACATTGACCGGCGAGTTGTTTTTAAGGCTTGCTTTTTACGAGAAAAAGATCACCTTTCACAGAAAAGTCATCCAAAATGGAGTAAGTAAAGCAATATTTAAACATTTTAAGCATTATTTTTTATGAATAGAATACATTTAAATATTCGTATTTAGTAGTAGTTTTCCAGAGAAATTGTAATGCAATCTTAAAAGTAATACATTAGTTTCCATACCTCTTAAATTATTCAAGTTAAAAAATCTGACTAGACCATTCGTCATCATACACATATTTACAAAAGTTAGATTATTAGGCCCAATATCATGGTTGCATTAACGATTTCACTTTCATTAACGCAAATGACGCTTGAATGACAGAATACATCATTTTTTTCCGTGTCATTACTCTCAGTGTTCGTGCAATACAGATTATCTACTGTTCACTTCCACAGTTCATATAATAGTTTCAATCCAAACGATATTTAGGTATTGAGAGGATAATCTTCCAAATGCTAAAATTGCATGAGCAAAGACGATTTAAATGAGATTTGCATATTTAAAAAACATTACACATTATCTTCCTTCCATTAATAAGACATAGGTGAATAAATTATGCCATTGTTCGTAAAATTGTCACACTCATCATCTTCAAAAATCTTATCTTTGATAATAATAACGCTATCATGTGCTTCTTAATCTTTCTTATGAACTCAACCAGCTTGATGTTACTTCATCAATAATTATGTACCTTATTAAGTAAATCTGTAGCAGCTGCCCCCATCGACTGGCAGATAGATAGAAACATTAATTTTTAGCTGCTACTGAGACTTTCCACATAACAAAATACAAATTTTTATCATTTAATTGCATAAGTGGCTCTTTACACACTATGTGCTGCTGTTACTAATCCCCTGGATATTAAAATTACAGTTTGCAACATTGCAACAACTGCTTTTTAAAATATCTCATCATAGTATCTTGAAACAACTTACTCAGCAGTTGCAGGTCAAGCACAGAAACTTGTTTGTTTCTTGAATGAAAAGACAGAAAAAAAGCTTTGTCTACATCAGCTATGCTACGCATTCATCTCTATTGCTGGCGACGGACCGCAAGAAACAATGGCAATTTACATGGTAGTCTGCAATTATTCATGCAATAATGAGCTTGCTACGTCAATAATGTAAATGTAATATTGGCAGATGATATATATTCTTCTTTGAAAAAGTAGCTTCACTTTAAATATTGAAAGTACAAGAAAGTTTTACGATTATCTTTCGATAATTTTTTACAAGGTCATGACAAGAATTATCGGTTGGCGACTTGTTGATATTATATATGTAGAAGGAATGCATGATGGCATTGAATTTTCTTAGGTCAATAACGACAGGCATTTAAGATTTTTCTTTTTCAATTCTGCTTTTCTTGCCACTTTGTAAAAAGTGCGGTTTCCAATTTCAAGACAAAGAAATATTACTTTTTAGAAGGATATTTTCATTTAAGCTGACAACAAGTCGTTTAATTTATATTTAAATATTTTCCGTCATCTTTTTGTCCTTTCTCAACGAAATTACCCTTGGATATGTTTGTGAACTCCGTGGACTTCGATATACAATAGGTTTTGTGTTAGAAGGAGATCACTTTTTATTGAATTCGTGCCAAATAGGTTTCGCGGTGAGGGCTTTACAATGTTCAGAATCATGTTATATCCGATGTGAACAGGATATACTTTTCGAGAATAAACAGTTTATGAGTTGTCAGTGTTCACGGTTTGTTTTCAGTTCTTTTATTTACAACACACATGTATTTACTTTAAAATCGAACTAAGCCTCAGTCTCAAGGAAGGGTTATAATTCCCAGTTCCAAGGAATAATGGCAATCTTTCTGAAATTTTAGAAGATATATATAATATATTTAAGAAATATATTTGGAGTGAATCATCCCATCCTCATCAAAGACTGTAAGCAAAAGCACAATACTTGCATGTTATTTAAACATGCACCATCGTCTTTGATTCCCGTTCGTTGTACGCTCTCTTATCAACAGCTAAACACGTGTTACGCAAATCAGCTCTCTGTAGTATCTGATTACGATTCTCGCGATATTTGCAACATTTTACTACAAAGCTCTAGGCTGCACTGCACTGAGTAAGTATTTCTGCATGATGATTTAAATGATTTAAAATGGGGTTTAGACGTCTCTTCGCTGCTGCGCTGTACTATCATCATCATCAAATCCTCAATGAACCCTGAACTTATTCAATAACTACTGCTTAAACTATTATGGTACTTTGTAATATTGCATATCTACAATCTACACTTCTCTCTGTTCATTTCATTCAGTTTTATCTGAACATGCTGATGATGACGGGCTGCTGTGAGCAGTAAAAGTGAAATATTAGTTGTGTACATGTGCACACTGCACACTACATTCAGAGCTGCTGTCTAATTATATACTACTCTGATTATCCTTTTTTGACCAACACAGCACAAGTTAATCTATCCTCTATACTTATATTTCCGAGCGGTATACCGTATAACAATGGAATACTACGACAAAATTGTGACGCATAAAAATCAGCACATGCAAAAAAATTGTGTTGAGCATCTATGCATTGGAATTTCTCAAAGTGAGTAGGTCATCAAATCATCTTGTAATACTGGTTTAGTTTCTAAGACTGCGTAGTTTATGCAAAAACCTGGAAGCCATCATTTCAGTTTTAGTTTGTGTGGAAGCAATAATGTTCCTGTTTATCGTTCCATAAGAGAAATATTTTTCATATAAAGTGTGTAAACAATATCATTAGTTTTTAGTCTTGAATTATAATTACAAATCGTTTAATATCTCCGTGTCGGTTACTAACTGGAAAATTAAGTTTTATGTTAGATTTTTAGAGTGTATACAGTGCAGTATTAAAATGAACGTTACGTTACAAGCATCTTTATCATCATGTTCACCAGTACAGTGTTCTGTTCTTTGCTATTAACTGTTGCCTGGTGTTACGATATCGTTAAAGAAAGTCCAGAATTTAGTTTAAGATTTCAAAATTCAGGATGGTTGTTGGTTCTTCTGTAGCTGGAAACATGATTCTTGCTGTTCGAGCCTCCGTCAACAGGATCACCAAGCCGGTGACGAAGAATGTATTGAAAACAACAAGGTATTAAACTGCACAGACATCACACAAAACATTTCTTTTATATATCATCTATCATTGTAATTTCATTATCGTTATTTCTTGATCGTCATGGATATTCATGAGCCGGATAATGGAATATTATTGTATCTTATAATCTCTGTTGTATAATACAATACAACCAGTATAAAATATTCCTCGGCACGTGGGTATGAATTATGAATGAAAAAAACATGAATTTTTTTAAGGATATTATCGTCATCCTCATGCACAAAATGTTACGAAAGGATGTGTACGGGATTTGTTACAAAAACTGTGACACAAATATCGTCAGTTGACTTACGTTAGCACAAGATTTTTGCAGAAACATACCTAATTGTATCTGTTGCGTTGACTTTTAATATTTTAAGTGTTTTTATCGATTGGAGATTATGTCTGCCGGTTGGAAGTGATAGCAAAGTTGATTGACAGATGCAAGACGTTAGTACGCTTTGCTCATGGTACACTTGTGTAAGAGTGCAACCATAATTGTCGCAGGAATTTTGTATTATAAACTACTCATATGCAATGCACATTTTCATAATGTATTTTTTAATTTATTGAAGGGCAACGCCAAAGTCATTTACCCAAGTTAAATATTCCAAAAGTGAATTTAAAGTTGGTACAATTACCAATTATCATTATTTTTAAATTAACTGCCATGCACGTTGTAAACCTAGAGATTAAGAGTCTGTCTGTCTCTTCGAAGAGAAAGATTTCCTTGCATTTAGAAGGACATTTCATAAATAAATTATCAATTTTAATTCCGAAATCAGTTTGTCCGATGAATATTCTGTCAATGCAAGTTAACGCTTTTACACTTTTATTTTGTTGCAGTAACTATTATTTATATCCCTTTCAATACATATTTGTCCTTCAGTGACCACGTTACCGGTACAGACATATACAATGAGACGCTAATGAATAAAGGGTACCCTAAATTGTATGTTGTTTTATCGCAATATTTTAATTTTGTGCTAGATCTCGTAATGCACAGCATTGTCCCGATTTTAATCAGTTTACAAGTTTGTATACGTTTACTTCATTCTGTTATGTATGAATGGTTTTACCAAAGTAGATAGACAACTTTCCATAGCACCCAAAACGAATCACATTAAAATAAAATAATTTGCGATCAACGTAGAAAGAAATGGTCGAACAAAATAATGTTGTAGCAAATATTGTGACGCTATAAACTTAATGAAAATCTAGATCTGGAGCACAGTGTCAAAACAAGGAACAAATAAAATTTGCAACATACATTTTCTCCCAAAAATTGGAACTTGTCTCAGGCATTTCAAAGGAACAATTTATGTCACCAGATGTTAATACTGCATTTATTTAAAGTAAAGCTGTCAACATTTCACCACTGGAATTAACGGGATATAAAATTGGAAGTACTAAATTGTTTGATCGATTTTTCAATGAATTGTCCAGAAACACGAATCATGTACACTAGAGCCAAAATATATAATGCATAAATTGACAGAATGGAATACAAGAATTGGAAATAAATACCAATTGTCTCAGCAGCTGAAAAAAATTAGTAAAGGTCCTCCAAACATGCTGATTCATGATTCATGATAAATCTTATCGTGATGATGACCAGTTGCTATGAAGGAAATGAATAAGTAAACTGTCAGACGAACTGCATCATAAATTCTACGTTTTAAGTACATATGTATGCATATAATTATAAATACATACTATTTAGTTATAGTTGTAGTATTGATATTGATTCATACAAAGTTCAGTTCCTTAATGGAGGCACGCCGTGTATAATATGGCAATAATCATATTAATTTATTGTACTTTAGCTACCGTTACCGACAAGCAGTCTACAACTGAAAATCTATCGTCCAAACACAATCTCCGTCTTTATCTGTTTTGTTAAGAAGGGTTCACATTTCATAATGCATCTTTCGTCAATTGAGTAGACTCTCTGCGACAGAAAGGGTAAGGCCGTCATTTTCAAGTACAAGTTGAAGGTGATAGACCAGATAAAAAATGACCGCGGCCGGCCACACGCCATTAACCTCCTCATCTTGTACATGTTCGACCTTTACCTTATCATTGTTTTGTCTTTCTTGTCGGATGGCAGTTCATTTTTTTCACAAATATGCAATACCATTTTGTTGTATCAAGAGGTAAAACTGAATGAGATTTACATACTTTGTATTTAATCATGAGTACTAATGTAAGAAATAATTGAATATAATTACAATTTTACCCATTTTTGATTTTTTAAACGTTTTACCCTAAAAGCTTGATAACACTTGTTACTTTGTTTGCGTGGTTCTCTGTAAGTTAATGAAAGCCGGTTTTCCTGAGAATACTATTTGAATTAAAAATGCATTTTTTTAGTTGAATGGATACGATTTCAAAAATAATGTATTGATAATTTTTCATTTGGTAAATAGTATAAGGTTAATTGAGTGTATTAATAAACGACTTTTCATTGTAATCTGATCTCGTGATCGCATAATAACATATTATATGGGATTTTTTATATGATTTTTTACGTATATTTGTTACATGCATTGACAAGTGCATATTGTTGAAAATGTAACATTCTTCAGAATTGCATTTTATTAATAATGTTTTAAAGAACCTTTTTATGCATTCTAATTGAATTTGGCTTGACATGTTTTAATTAAAATGCTGGGTTACAAAGATTTAGTTCTTCGTGACCTTGGACTAACATTCATTAATTTCTACATGCATGTAGTTAGATAGATGCAGCGAAAGAATTTACTGAATTAGTGGAATAAACTTTTACATCTAGGTACAAAATTATTATTTTGGTAACGGCGAAGAAGTAAGTGTAGTATGTACATGGATATTTCGAATTAGCTCATTAGCTGCTTTCGGAATACTCAATTAAGTCTCTAGGTGATAAGATCATTTACGTTTAACTATGTATTATGTATTATTCCACCTAAATGTCCTCAGTCTAGACGTAAATATTTGGCCCTTTGTATCACACCGGGCCTACTACGTAAACATTTGATCAGAAATTCTTTCAGGATCAGACAAGTGATGAAGCGCGATACTCACATCTATCTTATCAAAATGTTATCTTATCGCAAAGATCGTCATTTTACTGCATGATAGTGGAGTGCAAATTTCTTTTGCATTCATCATTTGTCGCTGTGTTGCATGTTACATACATCAAAGTATTAATTAACTCTGTTGCAATGATCGTATTATTGCATCCGTGCTCGTAACCATCCTAGGTTAAGGTTATAAGCTATTACAAGTGGCCTTGAATTTCGGAGTAAATGTCACAAAATTTGGCAACTCATAAATCTTCAAATTAGAAAGTGCAGTTCAACATTCAAGACAGGGATATCGTAAGTATTGCTAATTTTGTTGGCAATTTGGTAACGAAAATTCTGTACTGATAAGCAAGCTTTAAAAGTTCAAAGAGCAAAAATATGCGTCTAACGTTTTTGTGGTGTGTAGAGATATTTTATTTTAAAGCTAAATATACATTTAATTAACCTTGGAATCGTTTACTGTGTGGTGAACTTTGTTTTCAAAGTATGAAAAGCAAAATCTTTGATTCATATATCCAGACAGTTCTAAATAATTATAAATTATTAGCATGTCTGTATATTCACGAAGGCTAATAAAATTTAATATTAACAAGCCATGAAAGTAGTGAACTTACATACGTTGTGCATGTGAACGACTGGGGTGAGAGGTTAAAAACGGACTGACTGAATAATGGTAAAGTTCATTTTTGGTACATTTAAACTCTAAATAATACAGATATAATTGGAACTAAACTACGTAAAACGATGATATGATGTCGTGAATTTCAATACGGTGTAACCTACCGTTTTTAAATACATGACCTGGACCTGACATAATTATAGGTCGGTTAATCTCAATCCAGTTCCAGACCAACTGCACCTCTTTCAAAAAAATTGCAATAAAAATTTTTGCTGCATGGGTATATGATTTTCGTCAGGAGAGGAATAAGTCATAAATAAGGAATAGAAAATGTTATTTTACTTTTCATTCAACCTCTTATTTTCTTGCTATATATTCACAAAAGCCACGATTTGTAAACTAACATACTAAAGTATACTGTCGATTAAATGTACTTTCAAAGAATACTTAAACATAATATATTATGCAGTATAAAAACAAAATTAATTTAAAATCTGGTAATTAGCAGGTTTTTATGTATTCTTATGTCATTCGTACAAAGAATAAAAACGTATATTTAGTATCATCTAGCAACGTGCGTTGACGGCGGAGCCAATGATATCACATTTAAACCAATATCCTTATAGCTTTCATTAAGCCAAGAACGTGTGTTGGCAAACAAAATACGAAAATGAATTGTTTTACTTTGCTACAACATTGGCTTTTTGGTGACGTAAAACGTTTGATAATTAAATAACCTATTGGATAATATTTAGTTGTTTTCCGTAGTCTTTTAGGATGACGTTTTGTCAACAAATTACAATAATGTGCAGGCTATTAATATTTGTTGTTGAAAGTGATAATCCTGTTAACTATTCATTGACGAGCATGATGATACTGCGAACCACTCATACGTATATATAAAAATGAATTATCGTTCCTACGATGTTTGCGCATAACAATTAAGTAAAAAATCATAAAGAGTATGACGACCAGTGCTTTAATAATGGTTTTATGATGTTATGCACTGATGATGACCAATAAAGATAAAATCTAGCAAATATCACACCCACCTTTTCCACCGCGCATACCGAGAGAACTGAAATTATCACTAGAGACGGTTAAAATATGAACATAAATAGTCATAAAAAATTAAGAATGCATAATCATTACGATGGGAAAAATCCATGCGACGGAGAATTTCGTTTTAAAACTTGATGACGTCAATCAAACTGCCAAATAACTCTATTAATATTCAAGAGATCTCAGTCGGTAATAAAAGAAACCAACAATAGGCCTCCTGGTCACGGTATGCTTCACACTCTAAAATGAGGGATGCGGCTAATATCAGTAATTAAATAAGTATATTGAAGTTAGATGGATAGTAATGATATTCTACGAATTTTATGAAAGATCATGTTTGGTGACGCCACACAATTACGGCAACTTAATATAAAATTGGTTGACTAGGGTCGGGCAACACGCCAATTGAAAGTGAAAATGTAAACGAGTAACAACTTTGCAAAACAATCATCGATGCACACTACACGAAACTTTTAATCAAAAAAATTGTTAGGCCATCATCATTGTTAAGATCGAGTAGCATATATTTTGTAGCTTTTTGGTGTTGTCAAAGAAGCGTGTGTAGTGAGGAAGTCTTTATCAATTTTTGGCAAATTATTTTAACCGCTGCAGTCTTTCACATAAAAGTCGCTTAACTTCTCGTCGAAACATATTATTGGCTAAGAGGAAGCGTTAGGAAAAATTTGTGGAATAAATAATGTTGCAAATACATGAAAAGACAATGAAGTATCCTATTGAAAATTATTATGATTTTAGAATGGGCAGTTTTACTTCTGTCCCACTGACGCGTGATGACATACAAGACCTGGACTTCGAAGTACCTGCTGTGACCACCAGAGAGACTTTGCTTAGTCGTTGTGTGAATGAGCTTCCGAAAAGTTCATCATTAATATCCAGAAAATTTATCCGTACGGAGGACAACGCGATTCTCCACGCACTTCCATCTATGCAGATGCAGCCAATCCGCTATAGTAATTCTGCTGGAAATGGTAGGAAATCGGTTGTTATAATGATTCATATAACGTACTTTCTGTTAATTTGCAAGCATTTTAAATTTCATTTGATGTTTTATTTCGAATCAGATTCCTCTGTCACATCGCGCAATAACGGAGGAGGGTTCCGTGTTCTTACTTGGAATATTCTCGCCCAAGGTAATTATAAAAAATAAATTGTTCAGTAAAGTTTGATGAATACTTTGTCTAGTTTTTGTTTCTGACCCATCATCGTAACTTTTTTTTGCAGCCTTGGCAGTAGGACATGACAACTTTGTAGGTCTTCCAGAAGGGACTTTAAGCTGGACCGCCCGAAGACTTAGAATTTTGCATGAAATTTTACTCTATGACCCTGATGTCATATGTCTTCAGGTAACAATTTACTATTACGTTTTGAAATTAACCGGATTTAATAATTTAAAATTGTACCGATTGGTCCAATTATTTCTGCCGAAGGCTTTAATCATGACGAACATGAATGTGTAATTAACCAAGTTATTGTTTGATTTATTTTCAGGAAGTTGACCATTTCAATTTTTTGAATACCTGCCTGACAGCCATAGGCTACAGAGGCGTATTCTGTTCAAAGCCTGATTCTCCATGTATTTATGTAACAAACAATAACGGACCTGATGGCTGTGCCCTATTTTATCGTAAAGATAAATTTGATTTGATCTCTGCATCAAGCCGAATTCTTGAAATTTGGCGAGTGCAATCCAACCAGGTAAATACATGAATTAAATAAAGGTGAATTTCTGCAAAAAAAAGCATTTTCTCAGATAAATATACAAAGATCATATTCTTTTCCAGGTTTGTATCTTTGCAAATCTGAGAATAAAAGAAACTGGGAAGCAAGTTTGCGTTGCAACAACCCACTTGAAAGCTCGCCAAGGAGCACTACTCTCAACAATGAGAAATGAGCAGGGGAAAGATGTTGCCAACTACGTGGTATCCTGTGGAGGAACTTCTAAACCATTGATTCTCTGTGGTGATTTTAATGCGGTTCCAACAGAGCCCGTAATATCGACTGTTAAAACTAGGTATGATGATCTCAATTAGTATTATTGTTGTATAAATTCTCAAAAGAGATGTTGCCTTGATCAGCTTTCATTTTTATCAAAATTAAATTTAAACGTTTCATGTTACAGACTGTCAGTTCAAAGCGCATATTCTAAACTGTATGATGGAGAAGAGCCTCCATACACGACATGGAAGATTCGTGGGGATGCTGAATACTGTCACACAATTGACTACATTTTCCATAACAGGTATGTCATTGAATTTTCAATGCTACATCCAGCATTTATGCATGCCAGTCAAAGTAGAATAATAATTTATGAACCTTTTGTAATACAGCTACTGTGACATCGAATCTCTTTTGATGTTACCTACTGAGGAACAAGTAGGCCCAACCCGTCTTCCAAATTTAAATTATGCTTCGGATCATATTGCAATCGCTTGCGACGTTAAAATAAAATAAAGGAGTTGAGTTATTTTGCTGGGACAAAATGGGCCACAAACCTTTTACAAACTTGCGCAACATATCTTTCTGTCTACCTTTTCATTCGTGGAACATTTTAGTTTAAAGTTAGTGTGCGATAATCAGTGTGGTAAGTACCATAATAATGTGTCTGGAAAAAAACTTTTTTATTCAACAAAATTCTCTCCGAAGGCAAAGATTTGTATGTGAAAAGTTTATTTTATCGTAAATGTGAGATTACTGTAATTTCAAATGAGAAAATAATTTCTGCGTTTATTAGCATTATCCAGTATCCTTCAATTGAAAAAAATAATGTTTCCGTGTAGTTATCTAATCCAAACTGTGATGCAGAAGGATTAAAGTATTGATTTCTTCACAAATCTGCAATTGAAATCTGGTAGTAGTGCTATTTATAAAATAGTTAAGTAATGTTCGAATACTCTTCGTGCAGTTTGAATGTATCAATCATATCACAAGTTCGTTCTTGTGCTTTTAACTTATAGGACTTTTAAAGAATGTCATGTGTAGTAATAATACCTATTTCAGTATCTGTCAGTACCTTCAGTTCACGGAACCTAGGTAATGATTTCAAATAACCTCAACGTGCTACCAATAAAGCAAATGAGATATTCAGTTTATAATTATTACTACTTTAATTGTGCTACTGTATATCTTTTAAGTACTTAGTAGGAGATTTTTTTAGAGCAGCATAAACTAAATATTTTACAAATACCAGTGAGAATGATGAATGTGATTTAAAAGATTTTAATTTTATTATCATACATATGAAGTATGCATCATTTGTGATGATAATGATGATAATCGTAATGTATCATGTATGTCGCGAAAACGGTATAATTTTTTTAAATGAGAACTTAAAGATATCATTAATGATTTTTAAATTGATGAATGAAAACAAAATAAAAACGAATAAAATGTTCAAATTTTACAAACCAATTCTAATACAAGCCATTAAGACTGCAATTTATTTTTTGGCCTTTTAAAATATACTCATCATATTACCATGCTGGTTTCTTCACTTTACTATATTTTTTTGCATTACTGAATCATTACAATTAATAAGAATAATTATAATAATAATAACAATAGTAGTAAAACATTTCTTTCATGAAAAATTTGAATGCACCGAGAGGATGGGTGGCTAAAGCAATTACCGCTTGTGGAAAGTAACCAAAAATAAGCAAATAAAGCACACAGTGCAATTATAAGACTAGTGTTATATCAAGCAAATATTGTCTAACTGTCAATTTTTTCCATTTTTTCGACACTGTTGATACTTTTTTATAGTATCATTATTTAGGTATTTTGTAATTATTATACAAGCCTTAAAATCTATTAAATAATAATCATCATAATAGTAGTAGTAAATAAACTTATAGTGTTGTATATATTTATACCTTGTAATTACTCAGAACAATGGTAAGATTGGTTAATATTTTAATATCATGGTAAACAATTGAAAGATAGGTAACAAACTATGTACCACTGCATTCACGACAAAAAATGGATGCGTTTCGAATCTAAGGAATAACTGAAAAAGATTTAAAAGGAGAAGTTCACATAATGTGCAAATTAATTAAATTTAAAAACTTGAAATGACATTCAAAACAGTTAAATGGCAAAACACTTGAATAGAATATTTAGTATTTGTAAATTGAACATTAGATTATTAGTTAACTATTGGAAAAAAGTCTTTCAATGATAGAATACATAGCAATTTCTTTTAACCTACTTAGCAATGAAAAAGTATAACAATGCCCATCAGTCCGGTATATATTTTAATCTGTTGGCTATTCACCTACATAACCTGTACGAATATAGTTACTGGATTTTGCTAATCGTCTTACAATTATTGCTATCAAGACATATCACGTCTTAACAGTATTTACGATAGACGAAAATATTATATTTATTCTTTCTTGCAACTAGTATCAAAGATTTTCTCTGTAATAAAATATGTTATAGTAATAATTTGTATTGTTTCTTTTGATCCAGAAAGATATTAGGCAAGTTAAAAGACACGACTTTATTTCAGAAAAACAAATAAATTGTAATTAGATCATTATGATAACTTTTTATGTATAGGGGTATGTGTGGTTACATTTGCAATTCACAGTTTTATTGTTGCTATAATATAAATATTCAAAAAAAGTGTAGAAGAACGGTAAAGCTAGATTAGTCGTTGACAGGAATGAGGTGAATAGTCTTCGATGTTAGGAATCAAGAATCGGCTCTTGTGTTCCGAAGATGGCATAAATTAGGGATGATGGACTTGAAATTAGATAGCTTCAAACTTGCTTCTCTTGATCGATAACTGTTAACAAAGAAAGGTTCGTAAACATGAGTTTTAATTGCATCGATGATTTTGGTAGCCAAATTAGTATCTTCTTAAATTATATATGGTGACTTGTGTATGATTAAATTACCTTCCTTTGTTGGCAAAGGGTTTTTCTCTTGGGTCTCTGCATGCTTCAATTTCTTTTGATCGAAGCCTTCAATTCCCTCAATCAAGTTCTGCTGAACTTTCTCGGTTGCAATAGCTGAACAGAAAGAGTAGTACAATAATAATTTAGTAAGCAAATATTCTTTGGGTTGCAAAATTTGAGAAGAAATTTTGCATTTTTAGTTTGAATTTACTGATAAATGTAACACAAACCTTCTTTGTCTGGTAAAATAATCTTTTCCTGGGTCTCAGTGTGCTTCAGCTTGTTGGTATCAAAATCCTCGACACCCTTCAGAATAGCCTGTTGGGTCTTTTCGGCTTGCAAGTCTAAAAATGACAGATAGACAAACTTGTTTACTTCAATCTACTAAACCCAATATAATTCTCGAAATCTTAAATAGCCCATAATTTATTCTACATTAAATCCAAATATATAATTTAACGCTCCCATATTTCCATATAGATTTCGTATTATAGCATTAACTTTAAATTTAAGCAAACAATTCACTTAAAGTATGCATTTTAGTATTTGCCCTTGTAATACAAAAGCTACACATTATGTATCAATGTTCCAAACCAAAATCGTTATTGCGCAGCAGAATATTGTGAAGTAAGCATGTAATGTAAATGTCAAAGTATTGTAATAGTGCAAAGAAGCATAGATAAAAACAAAATTACTGCAACTAAATACATGAATACATAGAACACGAAAAAAGAAACAAGTTTGCAAAACAAAACACCTTGTGCACTTGGTAGAACAACTTTTTCGCTGGTTGTGGTGTGCTTGAGGCCCTGGTTCTTATCGAAAGCTTCGACTCCTTGTATAAGCTCCTCGTGCTGCTTCTCTTGCTTCACGTCTTTACGAAACAAATAAGGATGAAATAGCGCAAGAAAGAATAATTATTAAATTCCATGCAAGGCTTGCAATTTTGGATAGTAAGAAGAGATCAGGCATTCTCTTTTATAGAAAAAAGAATATTGGACATGTCTAAACGCTAACAACTGGACACATGAAAAACTAAAATAAAACCTTAATTTAGTACTTCCAACGTGTATTTTACAACAGATTTAAGTGGTCGTGCACAAAATTGGAAAACAAAATGCTCATATTTTTTAGCTGATCATATCATTAGAACATTCCTTTTACGCATGAGCATGTCAAAATGTGCATGAAATGAAACAGATTATATTAATTTATAAGTGCTTTTACGGTGCGGTGTAACAAATAAAAAAGTGGTTGTGTTCAGAAAAGATTGTCTGAAATGCATGCAATTTGCGCTTTTGTGATCTTGGCTTAATTTACAATGACGTCTTCAAAAGTAATTAAAAATATTTTGTGCTTCTTTCCTGAAATTTTGCTGTAAGATATATTGTCGATGTGTATTATTTTTTATAAACTCAAAATTTCAACGAAATATTTACACTTTGAAAATATCGTTCACGCACTAATAACACCCTTGTTAATAATATCGTTCTTTCATGTGATATACTATAATATATATACTAAAGTTTTTGATGTATGTACTTTACTGTACCTTCAGCAGTTGGCAAAACAATTTTCTCTTGCGTTGAAGCCTTCTTCATAAGTTCAGGTTTGAATCCCTCCAACTCTGACTTCAAGTCAGCATCTACCTTAGGGCAATTTTCAAGGGATGGAGATCCAACTTCAGCCATGTTGATTTTGTTTCTGGAAAATAGATAAATATTAGGAATGAAGGGATGTCTACCCAAAAAATAATGTATGATATTTCTTATGGTTTTGTTTTTTCAGGAAATGGCCTGTCACCCTCAGCTTTAAACTGATGTACAAAAGTTATGAAATGAAATGACATGTGTCATGATTATGATAAACTTGAAAGTTATGCACGTAGCAAATGCTATGATACTCCAATTTTTATGAGTTATGAAATGTGGTTCAAATTTTAAGCCTAGCATCCGGGTTTATTCAACCATAACTACATTAATGTGTGTGTGGTGCGATTTCATAATGAGGAAAAACCATCACCTAAATGATATACCACAATATCCAGGAAGTTTCCACAAATTTTCCTTTTTCATTCATACACAGTAAAAATATTTATCAGAAGATAAGAACATTAAATAAACAAAAGTGCAAAAATGCTGTAAAGTATTAAAGTTGTCAATATGCTCTATAAATTTACTACGATGATAATTAAAATAAATTAAAATTTCATGCACTAAATTTAAAAACATAGTCAAGTGACTTTTATGATACGGTAACACCAAGCAAAGCTCGTAATACTTGACCGCTTCCAGTGTATAATCGGCAATTGGCTTACTACAAGATTTTAGTGTGGAAGTTAGATCTTTTGTTTTACTACGTTAACGCTCAGGAAAATGTATTCTTGTGCACAAACACAGGTCAAAGATCTGATGAGCTGAGCGTTGAGCTTTTTAAATAATGTGCAAGCTGCATAAAAAAATCTATTCACCAAAAGCAACAACATATTGAAAATAACAAAGTAATGGAATCTAACATAATACATATGAAAATAATGATGATGGATAATATGAAGGTGTATGAGAGAAGACAATGAAAATTCATAATAATATTGCCATGCACTCTTCTCTGCGCATTAAAAAATATACAATAAAAAAATAACGTGCTGTACAGTCGGGGCTTTGTCTTTAATTCCGTCTCTACCTTTCTCGTTTGTACTATTACCTAAACTCATCAAGGCGTTTACAATATTCCGTAGTAAGTCTGTCTGACTGTTTGAACCAACCATTCTTCATGTCAGAACACATACTTAATTCAAACAACCGACAGTTTATTTTCAGACATTTAACACAACATATTTTCACGTCTTATTTTGAAAAGCGTCCCTTAAATATACGTCTGTATGCGAACTTTGAACGTTTCTTAATTCAGTTTAGATAAAACCAAGGTAATTGATCGCGATCCTTTCTCCTTCTATTTACTATACGGTTTGGTTGTTATCATTCAGTGTTGTGTTGATGTCCAACCAACCGCACCGACGAAATGGTTTGAAACTTCAATTCATTGCTTCTACAAAAACCATCACTACCTCTCCCCTGTAATCTCTTAACCAAATCAATTTATCAGCATTTAAGTAGCTTTCATGTTTCCAGCCCTCATCAAGTTGAAACTCACGTAGTTTTCGGTGTGTTTATCTAGCCAACTTGAAGAAAACCTACAAGCTTTTAAATTTTTAATTTCCTTTGGTTTGACGATGTTGGATATGATTAACTTGAAAATAGGCAGACTTGTTCGTAAACTTGGTACTCTTGCAGTCGTTCAGGTATCATATCAACAACAGAATTAAGCCTTTAAAATGGTGTTAACGCTACAGAGTACAGACATTAATTTTATGCTCTTTGTTCATAATAGACAGGTCATGATTAACTTGTTCCTCTTAAATTACTTATTCATCTAACCAAGCTAAATACGAGTGTGGCAAGCAGATTCTAAAAAACCGAGAGCTAAAATGTACAAAATGCAGTTAAGCTCTGGTATTTTTTGCCTTGAAACAGACAATACATATTGCATATACGACTCATATATTGTGAATGAAATAGGTGCAAATTTCAATTTAAAAATGATTTCATTAAAGTAAATTGTTCAGCGTTGGAAAAATATATTCTACCTTCCTGAACCAGACGCGACTCTACCAAAATTCAAACTAACTTATATTATATCTTCCCCTTATAAAAATGGGATTTTTCCTTGTCATCATTTGCAATTTATCCTACTTTTAAGGTGTGTCTAAATATTATAGAATCACAACAATTTTTCCAAACATTTTGTAATATCTGCCATGAAGCAAGAG
>JAQIWN010000580.1:0-30025 GCA_034699025.1 Entomobrya cf. arborea Gr-Col-00668 | reverse complement strand
CGGACAGACGGACAGACGGACAGACGGACAGACGGACGGAACAAAATGAATACTTGCGAAAGTCGCAAGTAATAAGCCTGAGCCCAACTGCGATCCCAGAACGGAACGTTCGTTTAGCAAGCTTTATTTCGGTTTTAGTTGACACATCCAGAAAGAAACGCCATAATATGTACGCATGACATAATATTTTTGTGGAAGAAAATCAAACGTAAATGTTACCATCATTAAAGTAGAAGTAGTGTATGCAATATGCATGTGATTATGTGTAGTAAAGGTTTGATATGAAAAAATTCGAAATGCAAAGCACGAAGTAACAGGACAATGACAAAAGTATGAAAAAGAATGGAAATAGATGTAACATAAGCGGTGTTTGTAAGATGCGGAACAGCTATGCTTCTGATGGAACGTTTTATAATCTGAATGAACATACTAGTTTCAAAAAGATGTGGGGAACCAAAGGCAATTTATGTTGACTTATGTAACGAAATGCGTTTGTATTTTACTTCCAATGAGGCAATGTTTCTGGAAATTGGTAAGAAAAATAACTTAATTTTCGAAATTTTATAGTCGGACAAACAGCCCAACCCCAGGTAATTCCATTGGTGAACCTGATTGTACTCTTTGGTAAGGCGTAAACCGAAAATACTAGATATTCTCTAAGGTTGACTACTATGAGAGCAGCTAAACCTAGGTTCATTGTTATACTACGTCTTTTTTCATACATAACAATGACATTTTTGTAGAGCTTGGGTCTGGAATAGAACAAGGTCTAAAATTGTGCTCCGTTTTAGTGTTTTCATATACCAAACATGAATATTATACACATGATACTGCCATATAAAAGTGTAAATACATATCGTTTCGTTTCCACAAATATCTCTGGGTACACAGTCACGACTACGGTAGAAGGATATGGTATTTTACCTTTTGAAAATGTACTTGTATAACATGAGTAAGAACTATTTTGACTGTATTTGTGAACCAAGAACGTAGCTGCTTATCTGTAAAAAGGAAAGAGATATGTTGTTAAAAAGCTTCTCAGTCTAGTTCATATATTTTGTTACACCACTAACTTATTTTCAGTCTAATGAAAAAGTTAAATTAAACATTAAAACGTACAGTATATGACTCACCTTGAATTTGCAAAGAACTAAAATTCACATAATTCGTACATATCTTGAAATTCAAGGCGAAGCAATAAAATAAGGAAGTGATAAAATACATGTGTAGAAGTGTACGCTCAACTGGTAGCATGAATAACAATTATCACTTTCATTGAACTCATAATCGATTCTATCCAAAAACTATAGCGTCATTAGCCTAACTGAATTTTAGTAAATCTACTTAATTTTCCATTTTTATTGAGATCTCTTTCAAGAGTTACATTAATTTTCAGCATTAATCTTACAACTTGTCTATAAAAACACTGAAGCAGGGACAATTTTCTGAAACTCAGATTATTACATATTTTAAAATAAACGTGCTATTTTCCCTTTGAAAATCAATTCTATACCCTCAATTACAAAATGTGTTTAGATTTCGATGATTTAGTTGAATGTGCCTTGTGCACTGCATGTCTGTACCTGTGCTGCTCATGTTGCAGTAAGACCATAATTTTTTAAAACTAATTGATAAATATTTCTCATTATCGTGTACATATTAGATATCATTTCTAGGTACCGATAAAAAAATCTTTCTTATAATTTTAGTGGATAAACCCCGAGGGCAAACTACAGTAATTCAGCAGCAACCTCCAATCGTATACCAACCTCAACCTGGAGCGTACTATCAACCTCCAGGGGGTCAGTATCCCCAGCAGTACCCGCAAGGGCCGTACCCACAAGGTCCACCCGGGGGGATGCCATACCCTCAACAACAGCCTTATCCACAACAAGGTCCTCCCCAGCCAGGAATGGGCTATCCTCCACCACCATACAATGCAAGTGGACCTTACCCACCTCAACAGCCTTATGGACAGCAGCCACCTTATCCTTATCCAGGAGGTGCTCAGAAATATTAAAGCTTGAGATCATTTACGAGTGGCTCATCAAAAAAATTATCAACAGTTTAAAACTTTATTAACAAAATAGTTTGTATAATTTAGTAATTAATAATATTTTTAAAACAGTGAACAAATTCAATCAAAGCAAATCGAACTTTAACTGATTTCTTAGCACATCACATCAGTGTTAGTTCCTTCACATGAACTTGTGTAAATCTTTGTTGAATAATTTTTTCTTTACATGTATAAATAAAATCAAAATACAACTTATGTAAGTAGAAATTAGAATCTTACACTATCCTTCATGGAAAAAAACCATGAATGAAAGAGAAATCAACAAGGAGTGGTCCAATCCAACATTCGAATTTAAGTGACTTACAGTTTTGCTACAATTTATAATAATTTGTTTGATCAATTATGGCTGTTTTAGCCTATGGCACATAAGATGCCCTGAGCTTCTAATTTGAAAAATGTATGAGAAAAAATAATGTGTACGTGTACAAATTGAAAAATGATGTGCAAACGCAAAATTTTTGCATTTTAAATTATTGCAAACTTTTTAATGGACTGTAATTTTAATGAATTTATATGAAAAGTTAAAGCATTGAGGAATGAGAATAGTTTTACTTCTACGTATTGCCTGCTTGTATCCCACATATAATGAATCAGCTACCACGGGAAAAGACTAATGTAATGATTAAAAATGGAAATTAAAGTTGACAGAAGGTTGTGCTTAGTCAACTGCAGACTGCAGTACTACTTTGTTGAATGGTGCCATTTCGTCTAAAACAGTTTCGATAACTTTTACTTCGCTGATAAAATAACCCAATTTAACTTTTAATCCTTAGATATATCTCGCGTGTTTTTTTAAATATCCGTTTGTTTTTATTTCCAACGTTTGTATGTATGTCACCGACTTTTATTTCTTGTGCATATTTTACAGTACCTATATATAATGTATATTGCATAATGTATATACGTTTTACACTATAATCAATTCCATGTTAAGGTTTACTCCAAAAAATAAAAATTTATTAGAGGAAATATAACGAAGATACGTTTGGTTTTTCATTTTATTTTTCAACACATTGTAATTGTAGCATATTTATTACATAGAATGAAATTCACAGATAGAGAAAGCAAAAGTCACAATTTAAAATACCACACCATATTACAAAAAGTAGGCTAAATGTAAACTGTGTAGCATTTATGATTTACTTAAACATTTTTGTCATTCTTTCACTATTCATTAATGTTATTTACCTTTTAATTAGCACTGAAATGAAGAAGATATACATACAAATAAGGCAAGTGCAAAAAGATGAAAGCGGATGTACATACAATATTATAATGTTGTATGTACTAAAAAAGAAAATCCAGATGTACCAATGTACCATGTTGTAAGAATTTCACTTATAAATTACTATTTACAAAAATCTTCATTTAGTTACGGCGGCGGGCGAGCAGGCTTTTTTACTCGCAATAATTATGTTTTTGTGCTTTTGTGCGGGGACAGTGTGTAGCAAGTCTTAATACAGGATACATCGATTTAAAATAAAATATGTACAATTTTTTTCACTACTGAAAAATCTAATGACCAGCGTTAACTATTTTAAATACATTGTTAATGTTGACTCTTGTAGCACTACACACATTTTCCATAATGCTGCGCAATACCATTACAAAATGGCTGTATCGATTTTTTTTATTTAGAGTTAAATGTATGGAAACGTTTATAAAGATAAAATCAAGAAGTGAAGAGTTAATTTTCTATTCCTCGCATTGTAAATTGAATCAGTAATTTTATAACACATTAGTTTTTTACAAGCGTTTTTTATCAATATCTTCTGTAACTGCTGTGGCTGCATTAGAAAATCTAGACACTAAATCTGCAACTCTTCCAATTGGAGTCGTTATAACTGGGGAATCATCAGAGTCCCCGTCAAACTTTTTGTTAAGCATACAGTCTTTCAAATCTTTGATAAGGGCAGAATGTCGACGAACAGATTCCCTTGCTGATGCATGGAATCCTCGTAGCCTATTAATAAGTTGATGTATCCTGGCTTGTATTAATTCAACTTTGTCTCTATGTTGGGATTCGTCTAATCTTTGTTGCAGCTTCTGAAGTACTTCCAAGACTTGGGGTTTCACAACTGGCCATCCAAATTTGTATGACAGGTACAAAACAACTAAACCTGATATTAAGACGCCTAAAATGATGGCCGAGAAGAAAGCAATGACGTCAAGAGAGAAGTACTGAATAAAAGTTAAATGTCGACTGGAAAGCTTTAAATGTTCAGCTCCTTTGTGTCGCATGATGTATTCGATGAAGTTGAGAACTCGATCCAATGGTGGTTCTGACACGTCCCGCATTAAATGAGAGAGCTTTTGAATGTTGGTTTTGTAGGTAGAGTTTGTGAGTACTTCAGAAATTAGTTCATAAATTTCGTCGGCAGTTGCAGTGTCTTTGTCGAAACCGACGGCAATACCCTTTTCCTTCATTTTGATCAAAGCATCACCTTGGTCAATGAAGATGGGCATACCAACCATTGGCACAGCAAAATAAATGGCTTCCATTACACCATGAAGTCCACAGTGTGTCACGAATACCTTTGTTTTTGGGTGGGCTGGATGAAAATTTAAGAATATGTTCATGTTATCATAATGAATGTATGAATAAAAATCGAATGAATCAATTATTTTCCCACAAAATTACCTAATACGTCTTGCTGAGGAATCCATTGAAGCACTTTAACATTCGGCGGTACGTGATCAATAGGTCCCTCAAATTTAACCAAGAATTTTTGTGGAAAACGGCTGAAAGCTTCCATGAACGCGTTGACTAGTCTTTTGGGAACAACTTGTGGCTTAAAAATAAAGCCCATGGTAAGAAGTACGACTCCGTGCTCTCCAGAGCTTTGCATCCAATCCTCAATTTCCTACAATATCAAAAAAATGCATGTTTTCTACATGGAATACTCATTCAATTCATTTAATCGTGTTCCAAAAATCATACCTTGGGAAGTGGTCTGGGCTCACGGATCTGCATTCCTCCAACATTTATGAAGGTAGGAGGAAGCAATCTCGGATAGTCAAGAGCATAATCGGTATTAATCAACATTCCATTTATGTCTTTGAGCAAGTCATAGGGGTGAGGTGAACCTGGCAAATATTTTTGTAATGATTGATTGATATTCCAACACTGAAGCCAAACCACAAAATGACTTCCCAGTTTCATCAAAAAATTGTAAATCCTCTCCACAAATGTCATTTCATGGGTCAAACGAGACATGAATGCAGGAATGTGAGACGAGGGAAGGAATGCCGTAGTCCAGTCGGCTTCCCCGGAGGAGAATGGGAAAGCCCAGTAGCCAACGGATGGAACCTTAAGATGGTGCAATAGAGCCAGACCACATTCATTGTACAGAATGTCAATAATGGCCACATCGTATTTTTCTTCGCTGAGTTGATTAATAAGTTCTTTATTGCTCAGAAGATCATCACAATGTTTTTTAATTAGAGGGAAAGCTTCTCCAGCCGTGTCGACGACTGATTTGTACGATAATCCAGAGTTCCATAAAATGTCGTACGGCACCTATAAATCGTAAACGTTTTAAAAATATGATGCATAAATAATTCTGTTCACCCTAAATCATAAATGATTACCTTGAAAGCAGCTTGTTTTTCTTTTGTCAAAAATGTCCATTTCCCTTCAGAATTATCCACACTCAGCAAAGTCTCCGTGATATTTGGATTATTCACTGTAGGAAAGTAATGTTCATCTCTCCATCTCACAATATGAATTTGATGGCCACGCTTGGTAAGCGAATCAGCCACCGTTCTCAGTGTTAACACATGGGAACCAGTGTACATAGGATGAACTATCAAGATTTTCCCAGCGTCACTCCACTCCACTCCATAACTTAAAAACAGTATGAATATCACTACAAGTTTTGGCACTGACCATTTCCAATCCCTCATCCTACTGGAATAAAAGTTGCTAGTAGGGGTGTTATTCTTATCATTATTCTCCTTTGTGCAAAATTCTGAACAATTTTGTAAAAATTGAGGCTCCATTTTCATATTCGTAAAGAAAAACTACACACGGCACAATCACTTTTAAAGCCAATTAAACTAGGTGCAAAAGCAAACGGAAAAAATTCCGATGGATCAGCCAAAATGGGAAGAAGGCTCTGGATCCATTGACTGATTTTTTTTTTCTTTCAAAGATTTAAGATAAAATGATCAAAATCTCAGGTTTGAAGAAGAAAAATATAATACGTTGGGATTTTAGCGAAGCACTAATCATTCTGATTTCGTTTACATTATTACCACTTCGTTAAAATTATGTAGTTTAATACAAATTACAAGAATGATAACACAGGGGACATTAAAAAAAGTGTGATGTAAAAGGACAAGGTTTATAGCAGTGAGGTCAGATACTTATTATCCATTTTGCTGATGAGAATGAAAGAGAAAACCCTTTTTTAACGTTGCTAACCCTTCCCCACCACACTCCCAATACCATTTTATTTTTTTGGTAATATTACAAAAGCTATATAGCAAAGCTGAGATTTAGCCACTGTCGTGTATTAAGCGTACATAATAAATATCGTTGCAAGAATGCATGAAATGCTTTCTTGATTTGACCGTTTAATAGCGTGCGCAGTAGTAACAGCAGCAAGAGCACCACCAGCGACAGAACTCGAAAGGGTTACTGACTACCTGTAAGAATAAGAATCACGATGATCATGATGATGATTACTAAAAGTAGTTATGAATATACTAATAATATTATAACGTTGAATTTTTCGTGTTGCCACTATAAATGCATATGTAGGTACACACAAAAAGTCCCTTCATTAAGTACTTTGTACATAATTTCAAAAACACTGTATTCAATTGAATTGCTGCAATCACAATCATTTAGCACCTCTGTCCGTTTTTTGGTATGTGTTAGTTAGTCTGTCTTAAGATTGCGTGTTTCATTTGATTATCAATGTTTTCATAAGCGAAAACGGTTGAAGTGATGTTCGTATCCTAGACCTTTGAAATAATATATGCATATATGAGTCGAGTCGAGTCGCATGAAAGTCCTGTTAGTACATTTTTAACTGATAAATAAAAAAAATACTGACAAAATAACTAAACTTTAAGGCATGGCATAAGGCATTCTTTAAAAAAAATTGTTTACACACACAAATAAGCATACAGACAGGTACTGTTCAGACAAGCATGAGAAGATGCGGTAGTAAAATCATTGTTCATTGTTGCAATATTGTTGTAGTGGCAGTTGTTTTCAATAATACTTTTTAACAATCAGATATATGTTTGTGATGCAGAAGAAAAATGAATGTAAGTGTTACTAAACTTCTCTTTCTTTTGTACCATTCAACATTTGAACACATCTTGCAAAATAACGACAGATCATTTCGTCTTTGTACACAATACCTTCAAATTCAAGAGGAGAGGAGATCCCTTATAATGCATAGTATAAGTTATTTCGTATATGTATAATGTGGAGAAACATAAAATCTGGGTCAGTAGTAGTTAATCTGAAAAGTAAGATGCAAAAGATGCAATGGTGGTGGCGTTAGTGTGTTCGAGTTATGCCGCAACTTTTGGCGTTCATTCTTCATACCTTGCATAGACTGTGTTGAAATACTATATTAAATTGTTGAGAATGAATAGTACATGCTACTAAAAGAGTTTGAAAGGTTTTGTACATGTATAAATTATATACTAAAAGTATTTTTGAAAAGACTACCATAAAGTATTATTTTATACCTGTTGAGATAAGCTCTACTACTGGCTTATATGCATTTATCATTTATCAGTTAAGTTGTTGGCTTAATAGTTTAATACTTGGTCTTTTTGGCAAATAAAACTACTATGCTAGTTTAAGCTATGTATGTGCTGAAGAATTCAATTTGCGTTTCACTTATCTTTCTGTCTTCTAGGATTGGCGTATTGTTGTTGTTACCGTGCGTATCTTTTGAACCATGACTTTGTTCGAACAGTGAAGGAACTCTATGAAGGGTTTGAGTAACTATAAAGTTATATTCGTGTGCTGCATTGCATAGCATTTGACGAAATTTAACAATGTTTCTGTTTCTATTTAACTGCCTTCAAACTTGTCTATTTTCGTCTTAAAAGTGATGTGAATTGGATAGGATTACGTGATGATTTTAATGCACGTAAATTTGCTCTATCGTCGTGAAAAATATTAAATTTGGCAATGACGTAGATAGATTTATGTCTGGTGTCTAAAATGGCTATGATGATTTAATGTAAAACTCTCACTTAAACCTTTATTAGCAAGTGGAATCTCATTAAAAGTTACATTATAACAAGATACATTGCATTGAGAAGTTCAACGTTAAAATTAAATGGTCACCCGCGCACCCCACGACTCATTAGCATTATCTGCAGACGAATTCGTCATTATTGAGCATTTTGATACGCTATGTCTGGTAGCTAATTTTTGAATTGCCACAGACATAATTTCAGCGTGTGATTAATGTATTCAATGTTTACTAATCCAAAACAGTACTGTTAAAGACGTGAGTCCTTTTACACTAATATTCATACATTTTGAACATAAATAGAAATTTGACATAGAGACACCTTCTTACAGCATTGTATGGATTTTGCATAGTTGCAAATGTATGGATTTTGTAGGGGTTGAACAGGTAGTAAAAAAGTTATATTTTAGCATGCATCAAGAAGCATATCACTCTGGAATTAGTAGGAGTAGTAATCTAGGAGTGGATTCGTTGAAAGAAGTATTTGAGCATCAGCATAATTTAATGAATTACGTATGAAACAAAAAAAGGTATAAAAATAGCCGAGCAATGCATTTAAGTTTAATATGATTCGCAATGAATCAGCATGTTATGAAATGAAGTAAGTTATGAAGCACTTTGTTACGGGCAAATGCAAGCGAATCTGTTATCACAAATAAATATATGCGTAATAGTAACGATAATCAACTACGAATTAATCTGTAAAAACAAGAGTCTGAAAAAATACGCTTTTTAGATGCTATCATTTGTTTACATATCGTTAGTAGAATTGTACTTGAGCTACTCAAGTGTGACGATTCTAATTAATTATGTTTGATGATGGAAGATAATTAAGTTCAGTATATCACACTCCTTTATTGACTCAAAAAATTTGATCAGTTAATGTCTAACGTATATGATTATCTGTCATATTTTGTTTTGCATCTCTGCATCTTTTATTTATTTATTTGTATGAATTTTATTTAAAAAAAACAATGATCTGAATCTTAATTCATCACAATTAGCAAGAAGCTTATTACTTCCTTTATTAGCCCATTCAAGTATTGCTCCATAAATAATATAATTCAACAAAAAAAACAGCTTTAACTCTTTAAACAAAAGCCTTGACAAAGAGTACCACAAAAGTAACGAAATTTGATGATGTACACAAGAAGTGTGATCAAACTTACAACTTACAACTTATTAAATCAGTATGGGTGATTAATTTGGAAGAGATTACAGAGCAAAAATTTGCTGACATTTCTTCGATTGCAATATAGTTGAACTAATTGTTCTTCTAGTGGTGTTATTGTACAAGTCATGTCCTGATTACTTCCAATAAATAATAAATTACAAGTAAATTAAATGAATTAAAATCATAGAACTGATGAATCAGAATCATCATCATCACGCTAAATATCAGCATGTCATGCGAACAATAAATGACGATGTTTGTGTTTACTTAAGTGATAAAACATAATACATCCGGCCTAAAAATTAGTAAGTTAATTGTATTTTAGTCCTAATTACTTGTTTACAAGAGGGCAAATGGATGTAATTAAACTAAATTCTCGCCTATTTAGGCAAAACGAACTAATATTTAGGACTAGAACACTATTCTTTTGTAAATCTTGCCAAAGCTCATGACGTACCTGAGAGCCTCAGTCTCAGTAAAGCGGCAGGGTTTCCCCTTCTGGAAATTTGTGAAATCTTTAGATAATGTTAATTACACTTTTATACGATACGATATGCTCCATTAAAACAGATCATAAACATCGTTATTCGTTATCTGGTCAATTGGGTAACAGAGCAATCAACGAACCTCTGTATAATACGATATTACATAACCTAAAATCAGCCATCACAATTTTATTTTAATTCAAAACGAATCTACTAGATGAAATAGAATTATTTGGATATATAATCAGTAAAAATTATTATTTCACCACCTTTGTATCCAAACATAAGCTCGAAAACTTGCCAAACGATTATTGCAATGACATTTCAATGAAACACGTGTCATTCAGGTAATCGACACAGACACCTTTCTCTGTGAATTATTATAATGAGATAACAAATTACGATGAATTCCGTTAAAGTAAAAAGAAGTTCTTAATCCAAACAGCTGTTGCAATTAAATAATTCTTTCTTATTTAGCGCATGCATGAAGCAACTGCGGATATGACGCAATTTTAGATTCGAGCACATATTTGCATTTTTACTAGGAGTTTGTAGTTTTTGTATTCCAATATAGGTAATCCAATTTTTTGATTGTTTTAATTTGGTTTCATGATAAATTTATATCACACGTGGTACAGACTAGCTGTTTTGTGCACAAGTATTACGAATTTAGGTTTTTAAATCAAGTTTGACCAGTGTCAACGAGTCAACGAGGACCACACAGTGATCATGTCGTCCAATTTTATGTTAAGTTTTAAAACTCATGTGCAATTTGTTAGCTAACATGTAATCCAAATGTATCATTTGATCCTAAAACAAATATTATGCAGTCTTTTGATTGTCATTAGTATGAACTCTTGTTATTTATTTAACCCCCTCACAAGTTTCGCAATACAACTACTGTGTAGTTAACACTGACAATGACACTGTGGAAAAGGACACTAAAAGACTAATTTCGTAAATTGTTTTCATTGACGATGTTTTTTTCTTCAAATCTTAGCAGCAGCGTGTGACCATGATCATCAAAATCGACAGTTTTTTTTATTGTTTTCGTTTTTCATCACGTCTCCTAAGTTCATTATTTTATATATCTCATCAACTTCATACTAAGTTGTCAAAAGTCAAGACCCCTTTTTGGCGTTACAGCCAAGTGCAAGGCGCGACATTGCTCAAATAGGTTGAGTTGAAAGATACGAAATTGCATCAACCTAATAGTTTTTGGTATTTGGCTTGGCATGCACCTATCTGGCGAGCATACAAACAGACACCTTTCGTTCATAATTGATATGAGATTTATGAATGCAAAATGCAACTGAAGTTTGTTTTTTTGCGATTTGTACTTCAACTGCAATTACTGCAGGACACCATTCACTGATTCTTGATGTCATTTTGTGCTTGTCTTGCGCAATATTGTTTACTTTTTTTAGTTAAGAGCATGTTATTATGAACGCATGCCTGTACAAAAAACGATTAAAATTATTGTGACGCAAGATACTCAAGTGCATTCTTACATATAAAAAATAGTCGAATCGAATGCATCACATTATCCATCGTTCAGTTACATGGGGAATTACGCTGAATACAGAGGTAGAGTGAGTTTTAAAAAAGTAGACCGTAAAAACATGCAATAAATGCCCTGTAATTATATAATATATCCATCATGGAGAATATCAAAAAGGTGATAGTATAGTATAATGTATAATTTCGACCCAAGACCTAAAACTATATTTTTGCGTAATTACACCTTATATAACATTAAAACTTAAAACTATCTATCATCGACAACCAAAAATGCATCGTAAACATCCATGTGATAAAATTTAATACCAGAAATTAGCCAGGTCTTAGTCCGGATTGCTATCTGTGCGATGTTTTTACAGCGATTTGTGTGGCTACATTACAAATTAATGCGTCTTTGGTGGATAACGAAATGCTCAATTTGGCGAATTACTATACATATTTCAGTATAGGAACTTAATGGAAGTACTATCTTTTACCAATAGTAGTTTACCATGCACAATAAATTATTAAACACGTCGTCGTTAAAAAAAACAATGACAAACAGGACTAAAAAATACTCAAGGAAGGATTCAAGGCTATAAATAGCAGCTTGAGTTTGAGACTGGACTTAAACCAAATTATGACTCTGGAATTAAATGTACAAAAATGGTTATTGAGGAAGACGAACGTGTGTTGAATTTTGAAGGTCAAAGTATGAATACGTGACAATTCTTCTCAACAAGCGGAGTGACTTGCAAAAATATGTTTCTCAAGAATGAAGTACATATCGCCATTTTGTGATGCTTGAATTACTGTCAGTTTCCAGTATAGCATCTATAAATTTACTTATTAGAGAATAAACTAAGCTTTATAATTATAAATAAACAAACGTTGATGTATAAATTCGTTAAAAGTTAAATTGAATAGTTCTTTATTAAACAATCGGTATACATACAAGTATAATTACAATGCAATATGTTATACTAAAAAAGATATGACACATGTTTAATTTCTAGAATGCAAAGACAAGAGTTGAGAAATTTTATGCAGCTCATAAAACATCATTCATAGTAATTGCAATAAAAAATGGTATGATTTTATAGTTCAGATTTTAGCACATTACTTTCCTTCATAATTTTCTTTGCGCTTCCTGTATTATAGATTTCGTTGATATAGACGTTTTCTTCACCTTAGCTGTTTGGAACCACAGGGGCCAGTTTGCATAAGATGGCGACTGTAATCGTAATCACCTTTCCAATGAACGTTGGACATCCCTTCGCGACGAAATCCTCTGCGGCCAATCTCATCTCGTGAAACACAATCTTAACTCCATGATTCCGTTTGGAAGCGTACCTCAGGTAGAGGAAACGGTAGTATGCAAATATTGCCAAAAAGGAGACACTTCCACTGAAGACATTGAACAGGATAACAGCCATTAATCCAACTTCAGCCATTGCAACCATCCTCAAAACTGACGTCGTTCGGGAAGTGCAGAAGGATAAAAATGCTCCTAATCCAGAGTATCTCGCGGCAGGTCCTTTGACTGTTTCCATCATGCTCAAAATGAAGTTTGCCGAATGTAATAAGGAGTACATGAGAATAGGAATGACCGAGAAGGACATTTTTTCAAAATACAGGAACAAGATGGAGTAGAAAAGATAATGACAAGAGTCCTCAATCACAAGACGCAGAAAAAAATCCCTGGTCAGGGTGTACGGTTGTGGAAGCCGTTGGTAGAGTCGCATTCCTGAAGTTATGACACTAGCAAAGAGTGCGCGTCGAAAGAACAAAGTGTCCATTCCCAAGATTGGAAATATGTAGAAGAGGCAGAAAAAGATGGTTACGAGTCGCGACACCAACAATGCCAGTTCCAACCTCCGGGTGCGAAGGAAGTCTCTAAGTTTGGTTATCCCTTCGTACTTATTCTTGGCAGGGGCGTCTCCAGATCCATTGTTTTTATTGGTTCGTGTTTTGGTTGAGGTTGGCTCTTTCTTCATTTCTTTCTCTTCAGCTCCAGTGTTTGCGGTGGCGGTAGGGTCCGTCGCGGTGGTGGAGGTGGAAGACATGATGTATTTTTTTTAAACAAATTTAGGTAAAAACCTAGTATTACGATAACGGATTCAGTTCAGTTAATTGACAAACGACACACAATATTAGCAGCAGCCGTAACCGTAAATCAAGGCAATGAGAAAGTACTTGGATAAATTGGACAAAATTGTAAATGCTCGGACCCTTGATTTTTTTGTTTTATTGAAAAGGAAATCAATTTGCCCCAGAAGAAACGTGATACACGATTATGTTGCGTTGGAAACGCTCAGAACGTGGACGGAAGTCAAAGAATGGCTTTCAAACTTTACTTTACGGTTTTATACCTGAAACTTGTTGCAGAACTTGCAGTTGCAGTTCCTGCCTGTCAGGTGGAATTTTGATTTGAGCTTGCTCCCATCCATAAAATTAGAACTCTGAATTTTTTTTAATCATTATTTCATTAGATGATATGCGTTAACTAATGACTCATGCGACCAATACACCCAATGTGATAGTTTGACATGAAAAAATAAAGACAGTTTTCATTCGATTGCTATTCATCTCTTTATTCTGACTTCTTTATCTGGTAACGAGTGTCTTTTAGTAGCTGTATCTCATTAATTATTCATTGTATTTGTATTTACACAAATCAAAGTACAAACTAGCCAACAAACAACATTTTAGTTATATATTTTGTCTTAATCAATACATAGTCATTCTATAACTACTTGTATAAACACAAAAAGCACATTATAAACTTTAATGTCTTTAATTTGTCATTAAAAATACCAACTTGTCAGCAATAATTAATAAAATAGTACTGTAAACGTAGAATACATCATTTGTAGTAAATATAATAAAATGGGAAACTAAAATTGTAACATTTCCCGTATATGCCGTTGAATAACATACTGAATACACTTTTAAAAAGTCAATAATAATGCATTTGGCAAAACTTACAATAAATTGATAATTTCATAATTAAATTAGAAAGATAGTTTGAATATGTATATGATATGCTTTTTTATCATATAGATTATAAGCTACAATACAAGTTTGGTTAATATGTATGCATATGCTTAGAAATGTAGTCGTTGTGCAAAATCGAATTGCTACATATTTTATATTTTTAATGATATTCCGTTGGGCGCAGATTAAACTTGTCTCCAGCTACGCCTTGATACCTGAAAGCTATCAAAACGCAACAGTTGTCAACTTTTGCCTAAATTATAAATTCTACTTTAGTAGAGATATATTTCATATCACAGAAATCCGAGAAATATTTTTTTTTATATAAAGCACTGCTTTCACATTTTTCGTTTACAATTGGTTAAAATGACTGTTTAAATGTACAATATATTCTAATTCGTAGCGTTTTAGAATAGTTAAGTGTTAAATGTGAACGAACATTCTATGCACGTTTTCGTATTGGGATTCAGATCAGTCTACGCAAAGCTAAATCATCTTATCCTTTATCATTAAAACGAAATAAATTTAATATCTAGTTCATATTTCTAGCAATAAAGTTGACCAGCCGATAAAGAATATCTTACGAATAATACATAGTATCTCTCACATGTGTAAGTATGTAGAAGTAGCAGCTACTTAAACAATTAGTTATTTAAAAGTTAGGCCTCTGAATCTGTAGCAGCACGATCAGGCCTTTCCACAACTTGTGCAGTTGTGACCATGTTTGCATTACTAATTTCAAACGTAGGATTGACATTTCCTTGTTGTCCTAAATCAATTACGTTGAGCTGGCTAAGGCTATCTCTTCGTGGCAAATTTAGCTGAGTGAATTGTTCTATCTCAATTTGTCCATCCACAAGTGCTCCTAATAACCCCCCACTAGTGACACTTAAATCTTCATATACTCCGTTTGTTATGAGTGCCAACTGGGAATCATTACTGTTTCTATTCCTAGCCCGATTAAATCCAAAATTGAACCCAAATGTAGCAGATGAGGCGGAACTTTGTCGGCTATGATTATTACTCGGGATTCCAGTCGACGTTGAAGGTACATTAGGGCCTAAATGTAACTGATTCTCAGGATGACTAAAGTCGTTTAACATTTCAAGGTCATACTCCACCTTTTCCATGGAGTTTGGTCCAAATGTGTACTCGCAAGGTGCCCCACTACTGTTACCACCTTCTGCTATACTAGACGACGCTGGAATTGTCACAATGATACCTTGACTGGGAGATGAGTTTGCACTGTAAGAAGATGACGCAGCTCCATGATGAGCTGCAGCGGCAGAAGTAGATGCCTCTGGCGAATCTCTATTTGTACGACGAAGACTAGCCCTCAACATTCGGGCAATATCACGGGATGTGATATCTGAAGCAATTCGGCGAAGACTTGCTCGTTCCTTGGAACCGTCAGCAAGAGATCTGCCCAAGGTTCTACTCAGCTGTATTTGATACAGCCTTGTTCCATCCGATGATGATTCTACTGGCTTTCCGTTTATATCTTTGTTGTTATTGCTATTGTCACTACGTGTTGGTCCAGCCATTGTACTTTCGTCATAAGTGGGTGGAGGAACCATTATTGGGTTTAATAGACTACTTGCACCTCTTGATGAAGTTTGTGGACACGAGGAAGACTGATGCGTTCTCGCAGAATTGATCTCTAAAATTACGGATGCATAGTTGGGTGGAGGAGGTAGGTTATCAGGGCTAGAAGAACTAGTTGATGGTCCACTGCTTGGGCTTGACAGGCGTCTCAAGCTTCTTCTAAAACTATTTCGAAGGAACTTGGCAATCCTGAAAAAAATACATGAAGAAGAGATATAATAAGTATAAATCCTTTTCTAAAATAAATATTTTGACCCAATCGACTGATAGAGAACAGGTTCACGTACTTGGCACCCGTTGCTGTAGAGTAAGATGGCGGTGGGGTGTACTTTGGTGGTGGATCTTCAGGGCCTCTAGAAGAAGATCCATTACGAGAAGAGTTTGAATCAGTGCTGCCATTTTCATTAAAGGATCCCGAAGCATTTCCAAAAAGTCCTTGAGAGTTGGGTCGATAAAGTTGCTGCATTCGCTGGGAAAATCAGATAAAAAATTTCATGTAATTTACAAATACTCGTATTCAATTTCTCACTCTCATAGTATCTGTATAAATCAAAACTCCTAATGTCTTACATCAAACAGGTCTGGAGGACCAGTGCTGAGATAACGACAGCTTTGTAAAATAGCAACAAAAGGCACAGCAAGAATCGGTACAAGCTGAATCAAAGATCCAACTTCTCTTGTCCAACTGGGCCAAAATCTATAACCATGCTTTGGATTCCAATCATACAACTCTCGGATATTTCCGCTCTTAAAGCTGGCTATTGACAACACCTATGAAATGAATGTGATTACGAGCAATGTTAATTATTTGTCAAATTAAAATTTATGCTTTCCGATTCGATAGACAGTGCTTAATTGGAATTTAATTAGCTTACCAAGATTGCAACGGGCATAATTACATTCCAAATGAAGGAGATAAGAGGGGCTAGCACAGCAGCAATTCTATTCCTTCCAGTAATAAGCACAGTTACAATGTTTTCCCCACAGTAGGGTGCTCCCCGAACTATGAACACAGCAATCAGCTCAAGAAGGTATAAAACCATTATCCACCAGCCACTACCAATCGCATAGTCCATGAAGTATTCAATAAAAATTCCCGTTTCCGTGCACAGAGGTAGCCCAAGTACAAAACCGAGTCCACAAACAAAAAATGTTATTGTTGTTTCCCACGAACGCAGCACTTTCCCTTTAATGGCGATGATTCCTTTGATAACGCAGTGCCAAATGGCAATCTATTAAAACGATAATACATGATCTGTTATAAAAGTCAACATAAACTTTGCAAATATTTATATACAGCTTCAAATTATAAATGAACCTGTTGTGCGATTCCAAACAGTACGAATGCAAAATAAAAGAGGACTGTCCAAAAGGACGACATTCCAGTCTGGCTTAGGACAGCCATAGTCGCAGGAAATAGCTCGGTTGCGAGCCTTAGCACTTGATAACCACTTCTTTGATGGAAGTCAGAGCCTTGCTTAATTACCCGCACACCCATTAAGAATGAAATGTGTTGGTGATCATACGTATCTGACACACCTTCTTCTGGGTCTACAGCCTCCAAGAATCGATATGTAGTTTTGCTCTCTGAAATGGGACAACGAACAAATAGGTTCATATTACTAATTTCTATTTTAAGGTCAAAATTTTCTTGGTACTACTACTGTCATCCAATTACCAAATGAGCTAGGAACATAAGCAAACTGCTCCATTGGGGAAATTGCATTCGCTGAAGTTAAGATGGAATAACAAGCGTTTCCAATGAAGGCACTTAGCATGAGGACAATGAGTGTAACCATTATGACAATCAAGGAATCGGATTTAAGGGAGTGAGAGTGACGGTTGTGGGCAGTAATTTGCATTACACAGGCTCCAAGAAGTCCCCACGTGAAGAACGTTTCTCGTGCTGCGGCTACCCATGTCTACAAATACAAGATAGCATTATAGCATTGCATTCAATCATTTGTTTGTTTTTTGCAAACATATACAACACTTTGTTTTCGACATTGCATGTAACATACCTGACTTGAGAAGAAAAAGTTTGACCAATTTGTCTGTCCAAAAAGTGATCCCCCAGCTTGGACTAGGTTTACCATTTTGAATGCAAGTACAAAGAGAGCGGCAACAGGAGCCAATACGAAGCCATGCACAACCTTCCCGTATGATTTTAAACCTAAAAAGTAACATGAAACATTTTTTCAGTTATCATTATTATACGTGTAGTAGATATGCACCTGCAAACTATGTATACATTGCTCGTGTTAATCATCTAAAGGTGAAACTTTGACACAAAAGGTCTATAAAATGTTTTGTTATAAAATGTCATTGCAAATCAAGCGTCAAAAAGGTGATGGGACATCCGGACACCATTAGAATGTGCAATCATAATCTTCATAACAATGAATATTATAGAATATTGATTCCAAACTTTCCGAGTAACATTAATAATACAACGTACCTTTACTCAAACTCACGAAAACAAGCATCCAGACAACAGCCAAATTGAAGGCTACAGTGAACTTGAGACTACTAGGCACGTAGGCTGACTCAGGATACCCCGGACTGGTTCTTTGCAGTACAACAGCACTATAGAAAATATAAAATGTCATCAATCAATAGACACGAATCTTTTTGGAGTTTGTGCGATAAAATGTTGGATATGTTATAGAAAATCACTTACTTGAAGTAATCAGGCACAGTTTCATTGTACATATGCATGGTAGAATTGTACCCGAAATTTTGTGCGTCACAGTCTATATAAATAGAAAACATGAAAATGTTAGCTTCGCGTGCAAAGTAAAAATATAGGCGAGAATAAACATTCTGAATCAAGTACCTCCGAATTCTCGAACACATTTTCCCCATCGATATTGGTCCTGACGCGTGATAAAGGAATCCCGGAAATATATGAATATCCATGAAACTCCGACTGTCGTGTAAATTCCTATCATTGCCTGAGAGATCACTAAACCCACTCCAATTCCCTGCAGCGTAAACAAAAGATAGATTTATAAGCAAATTTAACACCTATTAAAAATCAGTTAAAATGGATTTTAGTACTGATTACACAAATATAATTCATACCTGAAAAATCGGTGAAATCTTCCACATGTCAATAATTCCACTAGACAAGTACTGACCAATGGACATATGAAATGTTAACAAGGGAATTCCAAAGACGAAAGATAGGAAAATAAATTGAAGAATGAAGTTGGCTCCATATTGGACCGAAAGAAGGGAAAATCTGCAAATATTATTTAGCCCCAAAGTGCACCCAATCACAGCTAAAACGGAACTAAGTCGGTGAGGCCATCGACCAGTTGGTATTCGTAGTACAGCAGGGTTACGCGGCGGTGTCGGAGCTTGAGGTGCACGTGGTCTTGCCCTGTTGGCATTGTTATTGTTGTTAGTGGTGGTGGCATTGCCAATGGTAGAATTTGAAGGGGTGGCTGCTGGACTTCGGTTTCCATTTGTGGTAGAACCACTGGAACTGTTTGTTGTGGAGTTTCCATTTCTTGTATGACTGTTGGATCCTCCAGGTGTACTTCCAGTTCCGCCACTTGTGGCACTTGAAGAAGGTACGGCATTACAAGAGTCCCTTGACGTTGTGCATGCAGGAGAGCTTGTTCCAGCGGAAGTATTTCCCACACTATAAAATTTTTAAAAAAACATAAAATTTAATATCTGTCGAAATCTATGAGTCATAATTGCTCACATACTTTGTATAAAATCTTTACGTTCTATTTGCCCTTTATTTCCGAAACCGGTACTCACTGAGTTTGTACCAAGCATTCATTTCGTGATACTAAACTGTTGACTATGTCCGCAAAAGCATTGTAAAAAGCTTGCTTGCAATCTGCAAAATTTTTCACGAGGTTGCAGCAGCCAAAAATCTTGCTAGTTCAACTATTTGCGAAATCCTTTCCTCCATGTACATGAGGAAGTATTCAATTTGAAAAATAATGTTCATATTCATAATTTATGCTAGCCGTAAAACGTCAAGGCTGGAATAAAATTGCTCTTGTTTAATTGCACAGTTAACACCGAATATAATCGAATTTTCTACAAACACTGCAAATCACCAACTTTAGTTTTCGTAAACCCACTTTACTTTTGCAATATTAATTTTTTTTCAATTAAAAATCAATTTATCAATGTCCACACTTTCAAAGTTTACTAATAAGTTTTGCTAGTGGCTTAGGCTCAACCTCAAAATTATCTCTATACACTATTCTTTCGGTGTCACTTGAACACAGTCACGATTCAATTCGTTTCAAACTTTGAGCTAATTTCATGGACCCAATATATCATGCAATTCGAAAACACTTTTTCAATTCAAATGTCAACTAACTTTATAGCAATTTTTCAGGCTCAACCTGCGGGTGACAGCAACACAAACATTTTAAGTTATATTTTAAAAGAGAAAATATGAAATATCCGTGAAAAATATTTCAAAGCTTTGTTTGTGGTTTTAGATTATGCAGGAGAGAGAGACTTAAAGGCATCCTAATCAGAGTCACAAGAAGCACTGCAACACAAAATGTGAGCACACAAAGCCTCTAAGGCCGAATGACGATGATGCTTTGAACCCATATCGCAGTTAAATGGCTACAAGGAGGTAATAATTACGATGACCACTGCACTCTACAATACAACATACAATTCTAACGTCCTTGTGTCCTCATGTGCTCTTTTCTTAGCAATCAGAACTGAAGAGGAATCATCATGATCATGTCATGTCTCACACGGCATTATAACGAAGTACAAAATACAGCACAAACGAAATACCCTTGACTTCGTTATATGGGTCTTCACTTGAGATGAGATGCAGGCTCGACTACAATATGTCCTCCCTCGTCCTCTCTGTCCCATCACTTTGTTCACTGTTCCTTCACCTTGCTTACTCAATCTTATATCTTAATGACGTGGTAAAGGGTTCTGGTTTCTGGTTTGTGACTATGAATATAACTAGTGTTGCGTTGTTTATGTGCATATTCCATTTTAAAATGGGGTTTACTTTGTTGTTTGTGAGATCTTATTATGGAAAATGCATAATATTTTCCATAAGGGTTCTTGTATAAAAATGACCTATGCCTCTAGTCTAGTATCGTAAGATATGCTTTTAAAACACTGAAGTCTTTGTGACAATATGTTCACAAAATAAGATTACGTAACAAAAATAGTATATATGACACACGTAAGTTGGATAAAGAAATACTGTGCTCCTTGTTAGATTTCTACCTATAATACTAATTGTGATTCAGCTTCAGCTGCTATTGTTAGACTTATCCTTTTTTGTTGAAATTGCTGGAAGATGATAATGAAGAGAGCATGAGATAGTCACAATCCAACGAGTAGGAAAATGAAAAGTGTATGATTTTACAACTCAAACGAAAGGATTGCAAATTACTAACAAGCCTGTGTGGTATTATGTATTGTGTACATATGAATTCTATTATGATTTGAATGGATGCGTAAGATGATGTAGACACGAAAAATACCTGCAGGTAAAAAAAACAACTTCGTAAGCTGTAATAAGGAAAATTATAAATATTAGTTTGCCTCTTTCGTTTTTCACTGCTAGAAAACCAAACTTGGCAAGGACGGACCTCCAGTCCAGACGCGGATACGTCTAATGTAAAAGTGTTAAGTAAGTTGTATAAAAGTTTTATAATGCAATAAATGCTAATTTTTAGAGAACTTTTTTGCTCTTGGTATTGGCATCTCCAAAACACTTGTGATGTAACTTTTAAGCTTTCATACATGTGGTATGTGGTATACCTGTGTGAATTCTAAACATGTGCGTGGCGTGGTTTCGTTAAACCATTTAGTACACTAAACTACCTAGAATTACATCTGCTTATGAGTCAAATTTTCCACTACTTAATTTTTTTTAGGAAAATCATAATTGACTAAACCGACATTTAAACGAACTTTATTTTTTTTTTAAATAATCCAAATTGAAGTAAACACTTTTATTCCATTTTAGTGTAAACAAGTAACGTATTTTTGTCTTTACGAATAGAAAAATAGATGCAAGGCATTGCATTGTTATAAAAAATGGCATTGTGGACGGAATACAAAAAAGGCTGTGTGGCTGTGTCTACGTGACTAGTGATTTTTTTCCTTGGTGTTCTGCCTGACTTGACTTCTGGAGTAACTAGCAGTTAGCAGGCGAAGCATGACAACACCCGCCATTGACAAGCTTGGCAGAAACACAAGGAAGGTTATTTTTATGATTGCCTAATCCACATAATATGAGACAACTAAATAAATAAATATGAGCACAATCGCAACTTTTTAACCCAACACAATTTTCTGATGAACTAAAGATTTCATCGAGAAGAATGTTTCAGTTGTTCTATTTCGTGTGTCATTGAATGTTGGTTTTAACCAGTCTTGCATGCTATTTATTGCAAATGACAATTGTGATTTTTCATCAAGTTAAGCAATCAAACCGGTATGAATGTTGAAACAAAATGTTAAAGTCCTTGTTGAATTTTCGTACGACAACATTGACAACACCTCCTGTTATGTCATTTGTGGTTTTCAAAATTAAAAATTCAATGCTTTTTTTGGAGCGATGTGATGCATTGATTGTTGAATTATAATTATTTCCTAACGTAACATGATGCATTAAAACAATATTCTTATCTACTATCTAGTATTTTTTTGTGCGCTACGGACTTGACAAATGTATATCATATCATAACGAATGTAAAAAAACGATCATCTAATCATCTTTCATCAGTGTGGCATGGCATGCACTGAAATGCGTGGTCACTACTAGACTACTAATTGGTCAAGGTTAGTTACCTAATTGTAAATAGCATGTGACCACGTTAAGTAAAAGACTTTTTTGTATCCTTCTTTTTGAACAGGTAGTAGTAGTAGCAAGCTTCTTATTTTAATATTATAATGTAGTTGGAAGTAAAGTGCGTGTGTGCGCGACGCGACATAGTCTCATATTGATTTTTGTTCTGCAGTTAATGTTAATGCGTGCTTGGTTCTCCGTGTACTCACTTTAAACAATATGGCGGCATTTTAAGCCGTTGTGTTGGTATTACTCTCTCTCTCTCTCTCTCTCTCTCTCTTTATTTACTTTAATATTGGCGTAATTTAAATTCAAGAACAATCTAACCTGCGTAGAAATATGAATTATGCAATTACGTAGTCAGTAGAGTGGTGTGCGTGTGGTACTTCATTGTATTATGGGATTTTTATACTTGGATTTTAAACATTTAACCCCAAATAAGGGATTTAAAGAATAGACTGATAAGGGATTCAAAAATAACCACAATTGCGCATGAACTTCTTTTGCAAAAATAAAAAAACAAGCTCATTAATCTAAGATATACAAAGTTTTAAATAGTCTAAGCAAAACAGAAACCGGTTTTTACTTTTCCCTTGATCTTTACTGCTGCTGGAAAATATTCCTTTAATTGCGCAAAATGCATTTTGGCATTGGTTAAACAGGACTGTCGCAAAAATATATGTGTACAAAATTTAAATTTGTTTATGCAGTTTTGATACAAGGTCATCAGGTATCGTGGGCATTATTCCTGTTTGTTGGAAACCAGATCCGGTGCGTTGTAATGTTCAAAGTTGTAATAATTAAAAAAAAAATTGAATACTAGTTTTCATATATATGCACAATACTGCATGATAGAGGGTGTTAAGAGTTTTTATACCACACTTTACTTTTGGTCTTAAATCCTAACTTGGAATTGTCGAAATTCTCAAATAGACCAAATAGATGATCGTGGTAACTTTATCTGAACCCCTTGACCGTGGAACCACGAAAAAATGAGAACTTTTGGTTCCTTTGCTTGGTTGAATAACTTAACTCATAACGCACTTGCATTTTCTTACACGATACATAAATGATGCATTGCACTGATTGTAATTAATAGCTGAAATATTTTTCTAGTGATGAACTAGAAACTAGATAAATTATAGAACATTTTTCTAGAGAATTCATTGTTGCTTTACACAAAATAATGAATTGGGAACCGCAGCAGTACTTATCAGGAAAGGTGAATGTTTGCGCTCGCACACATGCACCTGCTCCTGCACCAATGCCAAAGTCTCCAAATACTAGACTAGAATGCGTCATGTCATAAAAAAACCCTTCAACATTCAACACACCAATTATCATTTATGCTTCAACTCTTTCCTTTTCCTTGCAACAAAATGAAGCAGAAGTTAGTAGTTATATCTTTAGTTGATAGATGATTACACTGCAAACTTCCACAAAACGTGGTCCTACTTGAAGGTGAGTGCATGATGAACTCAGAAAGTTACAAAGCTGATAATGATGATGCAGTGAGTTTAGCAAACTCATAAAAAGATTTAGGTTGAGGTTACATTAGAACACTTTTTTACCGGCAGCGAGTGATTCACGATAATAATATAATGGAGTTTCTTTATGGAGAAGGTAAACGTTAAATTGGTTTCACGTTTAGTTCACACATTGACTCGCGACATAATGAATTTCGTAAATAGGGCATATAGATAATCCTACTATTCTACAAAAATGGGTATAATGAATATATTTATGTGTTATATTGAGTAACTTACGTTGTTGAACTAGTAGCTTCACTTTGATTACTCCCTCTCACTGCTTGATGTACTCCACTACCACTTGGATTGGCACTGCCATTGTTGTTGGTACCACTCCCGTTTCCAATACTGACTCCCACAAATCCCCCTGGATTAGGGGTAATTGTCAACGGATTTTGGTGAAACTGAATAGTTTGTGAGCTATTTGACTGGTTTCTGCTATGACCACGGCTATGACTATTATTTCCACTGTTACCACTACCACTACTACCACCGGCACCATTTGGAACCCCACCACTAGTGACATGAAGTACTTCCAAAGTTGGCACAAAGTTATTACTACTGTGAATTACAGACGAGGAACACGACGCAACTGCTGGTGTCACAGAGGTTTGTCCTGGAACTGTTAGTAAACCTTCAGCACTATTCCTTTGTTGACTGTTACTATTGACTGGAGAATTTTGGGATGATGAAGGGGAATTCAAATTGTTAATTAAGCTTGCAACAATAATTTTGTTTGCTATGGGGGAATTTAAACAGCTAGCAAGCCCAACATTTGAATCTACAGGTGAATTAGCTCGTGGTGTTACCGGTGTGGGGGGAGGGGTGGAAAATGTCCTATTTGCATTACTGCTATGAATATGGTGATGAGATGATGACGATGATGATGGCATAGGTAACAGTTTGACAGGCCTCAGTTTCCTCATGGAAGCTCTGACAATTGGACGATCACTTTCGTATCCTTCTTCGTGATCAAGGTCACCCAAATCAGCCTCAATTTCGACTAAAGAGGACACATCGTCTACCTCTTCGTCTTCTTCATCTGCATTGTTGTTGCTTTGATGATGATGTGAATCGTCTTCAATAAATACACTAACATCTAGCCCATTATTACCACTTGTTGAACTGATGTTTTGTACGGGAGCACCAGCTTGCAACGATTCACTATCATTCTCGTCAATAATAATTAACAAATCTTCATCCTCCTCATCTCCACAACCACTTAGCAGCAACTCGGCTAAAGTTTCAACTGAATTTTTAATTTTATTTGTTGAACTAACCGTTGCTGTAGGACATTGAAGAACTGATGGACTTAAAGGAGTTGCTAGTGCTTCCAAGCCCTCCAAAGCTTCTTTATCGTCTTCCTGCTCTATTTTTTCTAGGATAGCATTGAAATTTTCTAACACTTTGGCTATTTCACTGGTTGACTGAAGAGTGTCCAAATCAACAAGGAACTCTTGCAACCTTTTATTTGTATGATGGTGGTGGTGGTCGGAGGATGATGGTGCACTAATTGACATTGGTACTATGACTGGGGACGATAAATGAGAGGATGACGAGGGCGAATTTGAGTCTGATGATTTTGTTGAGTCAACAGAATCAGTTTTGGTCAATAAATATTTCATAACGGATTCAGGAATCTCTCCAGGAATTTTCGCAATTGATGCTTTTAAATCTCCTCCGGTTGAACAGTTATTATTTAGGTTTAATGACACTGACAGTAAATCACGAGGATGGTGATGATGGTCCCCACAAGCATTATTGGTGGTGTTGGCTATTAAATCAGCATTAGAGTTTGCGTTAGTTTGTGGTGACCAATGAGACAATGAACTAGTGGTACCGGTGGTGGTGATGTTACCTCTCCCTGCATTGTTAGAATTATGACAATACGACGAGTTGCCGTTGACAAAGTCTATATTCAGGATGTCCATTGTGGTTGCAGTCGTGGTTGAGGAAGACGGAAGGGCTTGAACAACACTCTGATATACAATAGTAGCATCATCATTGTTGGCAGTTGCCATTTCTGGTGCTACCGATGATGAGTCGACATGATCAATGGTGTTGTTGTTGGCACTACTTGAAAACACTAAAGGATGACTGTGGTTCCGATGGTGTTGTAATAATCCTCCCTTTGTTGGTGACGACGACGTTGATGAACTTACAGTGTTACTATTATTAGATGGGCTGTTTTGAAGAAGCTGATGATGATGATGAGCATTATTGTTGTAATTATGACTTCTGCTGTTGTCATCCTCAATGGTAGTAGTGCAATTCATTTTCTGCCCATTGTTACTACTACTGCTACTTTGCGGATGCGGAATTACTGTTGTTCTGTTCGATAATGATGGAGGTGAAGATAATAATGAAGATTTTGGTGATCCACCTGTCACACTTTGTGAATCGACGACAAGCCCAGGACCACCACCTGTGGATGTTGGTGCCGTTGGTGTCATCGTAATTAGTACAGGGGACGGTGACGATGATATCATGAGATCTGCCATTTTTCGCTAATTTTTAATGTTGTCGATATCTTTTCTTGGCAGATCTTTGCGAGGAAAAATCTTGCCTTCCAAGTTACAATTAGCTGATGCATATATGTGGTATGATGATGATGAATCTAGATCCAAAAGTGGAAAAATAATACAGAAAAAAATGAAGAATTATTTTAGTTCTTTGTAAAGATGATATTTGAAATTTTCTTGTTTTCATTGTTTATACAAGATCGGTTTCACTTTTGAGAATTTTTTTTTTTGTAATTTCTTTCTAAATTAAATTATAATCATCATCTTTCCAATTTCTTACGTACAGTTCTTATGTTGCATTTAGCACATCCGGTGATTTCCCATCACAACTTTTTTTACTGCTTGTGTAGCTGGCGTTGGCGTTGTCGTGATCTCCTCGTCTGAAATTAGAAAAAAATAGGTTCGTTTTTAATTTTAAGTTTTAGTGCACTTTTTATTATACTGCATAGAGTAATAACTTTTCTCATTTACATTGCAAATGATTTACGGAAATGGAATAAAGTGGCTTGAAATTATAATGTGCTTAGAAAAGAATAAAGGTTTTTGACACTTGTTATTAGCATAGTTTACTCTCTATTCTATATGAAGCTTAGTTTTCAAATATTTTTTAATGAAAAAGCAAGCGGCAGAAGCTGCAATTCAAACAGCGTTGTTGTTCATACTGTCATACCAAATTGCTTTTGTGCAAACTTTTCCCCTGTGTCCCATTCTATAGAAATGTCATCTCTTAAAAAAACAAATCTGGCTTTTAGAAAGGTTAATCCACTTCCTAAATATAATGGAGATTTTAGCAACGGCACACACCCAAAAAGTGAAGTTATCAGTTTGGGCCTTTTAACCAACAGAGCAATCAGCAAACTGCGTAGTCTTTAGAGTGCTATTATGATATAAAAAATTGCATTTCCATTATTTTTATGGATGCATCTTTTTTGTAATAATGGATGCCATTAAAAATGATATGAGTTGACATTTTGACATTTCTCAAATAACAAAATACAGAAAACCCGTTACATTTATCCCAAATCCAGACAGGAGAATCAAAGACGAGTTAATACAGTACCACCTTTCAACACAAATTAGGTGCATGATAAACTATATGCAAATGATTTGTTGAAAATTGATAACTTTTCGATTAGAAAACACGAAAAAGGTATTGTATGCGAAGCTTCATTGTGTTCATACCGTATGTGAAAATCAAACAGGATGTAGTGTTGTTGCTTTAAACTTCATATTCTCAAGATGGTAGGAACTGATTAACTTCTCTGCATGCTTTCAACCGAGTTATTTAACCTTCAAAATACGTAAGTTTTATGTTATTTCAATACAACCCAAAAATGCAGTAACGTACACAAATTGAGAAAATATCTAAATGGTCCATTAAGAAATGCCATCATCATGTCATAAAACCACACAGTTTAGGTAACTACACAATAAATATCCTCCTAAAGACGACAATGGGCTGATCTCGATAGTAAGAAAAAATTAGGATTACTTGAAGATCATTGGGCGAAGCGAAGGATTTCATGTCTCATCACATCAATCAACAAGTCATCAGCTTCGCCCCAAATATTCTTGTCTCGTTATCCCTTTACGATACAATAATTGTTTGCATTCATCCCCACTCCCCCACTGGTGAATTGAGCAAATATTGCTTTAATGATAACAGCTGTATCACTTTTATGACTTTTCTCCCTAATTGCATTACTTGAGACTCTTGATTGCAAACATACTTGCAACGTTGTATGCAAATATCTTAATGATCTTTCTCATCATTTGATTCTGCTCATCTTTATTCTTTTCTTTAAGAAAGCAGGTAGTAAGGTCGGTAAGGAAGTGACTTATAAGCAAAGCAATAAGACATGCCCTTTAATTAATGAAATAGTGAAGGATTTCGTTTTACCAAAATGCACACAATTTTATCTCATAAAACAGTGAAAAGCTTTATGTAAGTATATCTGAGATTTTTATATCGAAATGCAAAACTTTTATTAGCCATTTTGAGTAAGAGTTGTTTTATAACTGAAGCCCTGCCATTAAAATATTCGTTAGTGATTTTAAGCAACTTCCACGTAATGATGTAATTCTGAAAGTTATAGATTTAAGAAGCGTTCTATATTCATTAAGACTTCACCTCGTCTAGTCTCCACTTTATTTACTTTCTTCAAAGCACATAAAGTCCCACGTTTTAAATTTATTATTGCCAGCGGGTAAAGTAACAGCAGTTCAAGGCCAATAATATTAAGAACCAAGAAGTGTTACACGCCTTGCCTACTTAAAACTAATCATAGTCTTAACCATACACATTAAGTGTGCAAATAACTTGCTGCTCAAATCTGGCAAATAGTTTTCAGGATTTGCGTAATACTTCTCTTGAACATTAAAAGGCACTTTTCTTTTGCACTTCAACTGAACAAAGGTGTGTTTTATTTGACCAAAAGCTAAAATTATTACAAGTCATGCATATAACACTTGCTAATTTCTACTTTGCATTTTGCCTGATCAAAAGAAAAACAAAACACATTAACTTTGTCCTTCGCAAAATTTTGAAAACCATTGACTTTGGAATCACTCCAGAGGAGTAAGACGATGAAATGAACGCAAATGCCAAAAACGTTTTCAAACCAAGATATACTCCCTGTAAACCTAACCATTTCGTACAGTGTAGTCATTTTAATTTTTGTCTGAAAATGAACCAATATCCATTACTCTATCCAATACAAGAAGTTATGTGTATTAGAATATTTTTTTTTTGATTAAATATCATATTCGTTCGGTATAATTATTCTACGAGATCAGAGTATTGTATTCCATAAACAAAGAGAATTTTTAGCAACTTAGCAAGCCTTGCGTACACAATGCTACTTGAGAAGGAAAGTCCTTGATCTTTCCTGCTTAGTTTGCATATTTCTCCACTTGTAGTGATTTCATATAGGTAAAACCCGTTCCACTTCTTAAAGTCCTTGCCATTTATGGAAATAGATGCTTCTGCTACTTGAACTTTTTTTTAAAGTTAAAGCTTCTAAAATACACATGGGTAATAAAATGGATACACGAAAAGAAATCATGAAGAAATCCTACGGGATTTTTTATTG
>JAQIWN010000579.1:0-30036 GCA_034699025.1 Entomobrya cf. arborea Gr-Col-00668 | reverse complement strand
TTTGTGATGAGAGGAAAGTGGGATATGGGGGGATGGGGTGGAGGGGAAGTATTAGGAGGAGGGAGAGTTGGCTGACGCATATGGAGTGGAGGCATGGAGGGGAGGTGGATATGGAGGTGATGGTGGCGAAGGCGAGGAAAATAAATGTGAAGGGGGGAGTGGAGGGATTGGATCCTATTCATAGGAGGAAGGTGAGTTGAGTGGAGTAATTAAAAAAAAGTTAATTGAAGAAAAATAATTAAGGATTTGATTGAGTTTGAATTTTAATTTTTTTAGTGGGTGAGTGGAAGGTTGACTAAGGAGGACAGTGAATTATTTGCAGATTTTTTGGGGGAGGATAAGAAGTATGTTGAGGGGAAAGGGAGAGTGGGTGGGAGGAGAAGGGATGGAGGAAGAACGAACATGAACATGAAGCAGGTGGGTAATAAGTGGTCGTTGAGGAGGATGAGTTGTGAGATTTGTGGGAGGGGACTGACTTTGGGAAATTATGGGAGACATTTGAGGACGTGGCATGGGGTGGAGGAGGGGAACGAGTGGGGGTGTGAGATTTGTGGAGAGGGGAGTAAAAAGAGGTATAGGAGGAGAGAGTGTTTGCTGGCTCATGTGGAGGTGAAGCATGGGAAGGATGGAGTGGATATGGAGGTGATGGAGGAGAAGGTGAGGAGGATTAATTTGGAGGGGGGAGTGGAGGGACTGGGGAAGTTTCTCAAGAAGGGAGGAAAGGAAAAGCAGAGAAAAAAAGGTGGTGGCGGTGGGGGAAGGAAGGAGGAAAAAGGAAAGATTAGGAGTAAAGTGAAGGGAAAGTTGAAGGAGGTAAAGTTGAGTGACAAACTGGAGGAATTGCGGAAGGAGGTGGAGGGAGAGAAAAGACTGGTTATTGGTCCATTGCACAGGGTGGAGCCAGTTTCAAAAGAGATTTTATATTTGGATGTTAATTCTTAAGAAAAAAAGAAGGAAATAATACAAGAAAAAAATGTGTATCCTATTTTGTAGTTTTGTTTCAAGTTTAATTTTTATACAAAATGGGAGTATGTTAACTTAAGCAAAAAATTACTTAATTTGGATGCATATAAGTAATATTTAAGTAATTTTTTTAGAAAATTTAACGAAAATAAAAAAAGTTTAAAAAAATCAGTTAAAACTTTATAATTCTGATTCATAAAAAATTGTGATTCATCACTTATTTTTTTATTTAAAAAAATCGAAGGCTGGCGTACGACGACGACTTGTATGGACCTCCAATTTTTTGAACTGTTAAAAATAGTTTTAAAATAAGAGGTCGTTATTCTAAAACATTACACATGTATCATTATTAAAATAACTGTACTGAATTACAATTATGAAAAGTGTTCACCATTACCATCCATACGAAATACTTGTCAACTATTACAGAATTACAGAGAATAACTACCCAAAAAATAAATTCAACTAAACTTTTTGTTTTAATAGCAAATCCATATATTTAAAACGTGTACATTTAACCACAGTAAATTGTGAGTTTAAAAATTTCAAAGCGGTCCACCAAATTTAACATTTAAAGTTTTTAGCAACTGAACATTTAATTTGGGGTTACTTTTCAACGTGTTTCCAGCTTATCTTCGAGTTCATTGTTTTAACAACACATTATGTTCAGGGTGCCATTCCATTTTGTAATTAGTACTTTGATGATTAAACCTTATGGTTACGTCTGTTACATAATACTAGTCATGGACGCATTTAAAATCCAAAAATCAATGCCAACTTATTATTTGGTCTATTTAGTTTCCGGTCAATAATCATAGACCCATGTAAATTCACCACATGCATTTTAATCAGGATGAACCTTTGATAAAAACGTAAGCCATTTTTTTCACAATCATTACATCGAATTATTACACCAATTATATACCAAATCATAGAATTAGTGCAGTTAACATTTTTTTTAACCAATTCGAAATTCAAATTATATTGTATTTAAATACAACAAAACTGACAAGAAATACTGTGGTCTAAAGTTCCATCCACAATTTAAAGTTATAAATTTTTGAGCTAAACGCTGTAATTAATTTCTTTACTGAACTACTTTTCAAACTACATATTAAAGATAATAGTATGTCCTTATCAGTTTGAGTCGTAACTTCTCACTAAAATACTAAAGAATTTTTCTAATATATTGGTAAGTATGCTCTGAACCAGACAACATGTATCGAGACTCTTTAGCCAAAACTTAAATTTATTTAGTTACCTTAACCTATTGGTTAGGATGTTCCCCTTTTTTGGTGGATCGAAAACGAGGAAAATTCTACATCCAATTTTTTGGTCATTTTCGCCTAATACACTATTGGTTATGGTTTTTTGCTTATTTGATTATTGTTCTACCCACACATCTTTATATTCTCCATTTTCAGGGTGAAATTCGACGCTTTAATTTAACTCTAATTATTGAAGCTGGCTGTTACATTTGTTGTATAATTCTTGGCGTATTTGCAATCAAGTCGCAAGGTGTATGTCAACTTATGAATGGACTATTTAAGTTTTTGTCCAAATTTGACCAAAAATACATGTCGGAATACGATCATCAAAAGGACAACTTTGAGAACACGATTATTGAACTACTTGCATTTGGATCGTATGTGGGTTGTTTTTATTGGGATATTTGCAGCTTTAGATTGTGCAATTCGTCCTTTTGCGGCGCCTTATCTTCTTTTTAATATTAATCCATATTTTGTCACTTGGCCTTGGTATCTGTTAACATGTGGATGGTATGGAAGTTTTGCAATCGGTTTTTGCACAGCTTTAGGAATATTTTCGTATTTTACAATTACCTATTTTGCTTACGGCCTTCAAATTATCGGTCGTGAAACAAGAATGGGACGAAAGTCTTATAAAACTAGTAGTTATCTTAGAAAAGATCCGCGTCATTTAGTTATTGTTTGGAAAAGTTTGCAATATTTAGTTAAAGTTTTGAATTTAGAGGGTGCTTTTACATTGCTTTATATACAAGTTGGTGTGATATTTATCTTCTTAGTTGCATCTGTAACATTGGTGTATCAGTGGAATACTTTAAGTTTAGTTGTAAGAATGATGATGATGTTTATGCAAGTGTTTTGCACAATGTTTTGGTGTGTAGTACTTAAACTAGCTGGTATACAGTACAAGTGGAGCAAAGAAACTATAGATTCTTGGAGAGTGGAATATTTTCCAAGAAGGTCAGATTGGAAATATATGGAAAGGGTTAAACTAGCAAGTAGACCGTTTAGTTTGGGCGATGGAAAGAGATATTATATTCAACCTGTGACAATGTTAAAATTTTTAAGAAGCTTAAGTCGAAATACGTTTAGAGCACTGATAACGTATGGAGAAGTGATGGGATATGTATAAAATATAATTTTTTTCTTAAATAAATGGTATAGCCAAAAAAAGAATTAGTAAATGGAAAAACACTGCAAAATAAAATTTAAATTGATTATTAATTAAAGTATATTTCATCTATGAAATGAGCTCTAATGTAGAGTTGGTTTCTTTGGTTACTTAATGATACTTTTGCATCCAAGTGTGCAAATTTACATTTGGTAATAAGTATAAAATGAAAAGATTGAAAAGCATTTTTTGTTGACATTTGTAATGCGTGCGAAAGTGTTTAAACTTTATCGACCAACATTAAGTTGTTTTTCCAAGGTAGCGTATTTGGGCAGTCAGAAAGGCAAATGGGTTTGCGGAGTTAAATAGATGTATTGAGGTGCTAATGGTCTTGGCTGTGTAGTTAACAGGTTTGGAGCTGGTTTAGACTCCACTTATGAAGCAGATACGAAAGCTTTATCAAAAGAGAGAGAGATACAGTGCTTTGTTCCGGGGTAAATTGTAAATGGGATTGAAAGATTACTTTAAAACTTGGAGGCCGACACAAAGAAACAAATGTCAATACAGCTCCTGGATGATCTACACCCAGTTCATTAGGGGATATGTGGAAAATTGGAAAAAAGTGCAAATTCAGGGCTTGGAAATAAAGGCGTTGCATTCTACTCCAGTAGCATCTCGGCTCTTGGAACAAGGTGGGATAAGTTTGTACAAGTAAGGGGATATTGTATAGAAAAAAATGTTTGATTATGTCAAATAGTTTTAAAATGATAGCGAAATAAATTTGACAAATTACTTTTGATTAAGCCTACGTATTTAAAAAAAACTAATTATAAAGTGTAACAGCTGAATTTGATGGAATGGCAATGCTCATGGATGACTTTGAGTAGTTGCCAGTTGGTCAGTTAAAAGATGAGTTTCACTTTCACTGAGTGGAAAAGGATCAAGTTTATTTCAAAATCCTCCCGTGGCTAAATATATTGGAGGAGAAAGGATAGAAAAGCCTCTAAGTGGTGCTCAACTCACAAGTAAAATCGAAAAATGTTGAAAATTTGCACTAAATTCTCAGGCACTTTGAAAAGGATAAATACCTTATGTCATAAGTGTAATATACAACTTTATTGGAGCTGACATCCTGACGGATAATCCATTTCCGACAGCAGTAATTCTACGCTGATTTCGATTTTAAGAAGTAAAAACTTAACCGACCGACTCCCTGATCCACATTGAAATTTTGATTAGAGGCTAAATAAGATCCGAACATTCTAAATATGTTTTGGCAAAATTAAGGACTCTGTGAGCTCAAAAGAAGAAGCTACATTGAATCTGTTTTCATGCCGGTCGTAGAATGCTGTGAACAATCTGCAAATTACATTTGTTTTGTATTTTATGAAGGCACTACTGGCGCATGTTTGAACCGTACTAAAAACCTGTACGCACATTGTATTCTAAAAGTGTTCTAATAATTCCAGCAACCGAATTCGTGACATAAAACGATTAGCTAGACACGTAATTGCATTGGCAAAGACGTTCATCAAAAATAGAAAAACACGAGAGAGAGAAAAGAAGACTGATTGTTTGACCAATACACAGGGTAAAGGAAGTGAAATAGGACATTTTTTATACTTGAATGTAAATTCGTAGGAAAAAAATATAAATATGTTTTAAAATCATGTGCAATATTTGTGAAAAAAGTTGATTGTTGGTTATTCTTTTGTTTAATTCAATAAGCATTGAGTGTAAGCATTTTAATTACGTAAGTCAAATTCAGCTTACTAAATGATTTTTAAGATAAAATCATTTTGTTCATAGTTTTTCGTGTTTATTTTTAAAATTGTGTCGTGAGAGGGAGTGTAATAAATCAAACATACAATTGATGAGGTTTTACAAGTCTTTGTTTCAAAAATTTTTGGTCAATCATAATACTTATTTTCCTTAATATTTATAATTTAGTTAAGTAATATGAGCTTACGAATATAAACCTTGTTTGAAAAAAGAATATTTATTTTTGCTTTTAAGGTTTTCTACAATCTGAGGCTAGGTATATCATATTCAAACTATGTAATTATAAATTATCTTGGTCATCATCATAAATTTTTAATAAAGATTTATGTATTTCGTTAAACGTTTTAAATAAATTATTAAAATTGAATGCTCATTAAGCTTTGTATAAAGTAGTGTAACGTCCCTATTAAAACTATTGCAAACTGGTGAAGGAAACTATCAAATTAATACAACCCATTTGATAAAACTAGGACAAGGGTTTCTTTATAAGTTTTTTGGTGTCAAGTCTAATCTGAAAATCAATAATGATGGGATTCAAGCATAGTGGTATTTAATTGCTTTTTGCAAAAGCTTGTTGCTCGCTCTGGCATAATTAAAACCATTTTTATTAAAACATTTATTCAAATAGTTTTTCTTAATGTAATCCACACGTAAGTACGGACAATAAACTTTTTTATATTCAGGATTTTAGATCGGACTTTAAAATATTTGTTTTTACTTATTTTAAAGTCTTCAATTGCATGCTTCAGTGACCCAGCAATTAAAAACATATTCGTCTCAGTGTTCGCATATTACTTATTCTGAGTTTGATGTTAAAAATACGTCTATTTAAGTAAAACCTAGTTTCGGTCTACTTAAAAATAGATTATGTACAGATTATGAATGATCCTAACTAAAGAAAAAAAGTTATACAAAAAAATCTTTTTAAGACTGGGCAATAACTGTCAATCTTATTTAAATTAGTATGTAAATAAATGCTTCCTTTTAAAATAGTTTTCAGTAAACTGTATTCGTCTTTCGTAAAATTGTCCAATTCTAAACTCTATTGGCACCACAGGATACATACCTGACTACAGGGTCATGACAACTGTCAGCTTGCTCTTTCTTCCCACAAATTACACAGCAAGCAATTAATCCAAAGATTCCAAATGCACAGGTCAGCAGTATCATAATATACCATCCTGTAACGTTGATTTCATACGTTATTTTTCTATGCGCCTCTTTTCCGCATATTGGGCAACGCCTGGGTACTTTCTTTTGAGGGTCTATTAATACAGGTAGCACTTGGGCCATGATTACAGTGGAATGCTTAAGTCACAAGTAAGTTACAAAATAATGTAGCATAAGTTAATGAGTTACTCCAAATCACTGCAATTTATCAACATACCTATTTACATGTTACGTTTGCTCTGATTTAATCAGCGTAAATTTTAGAAGTCTTCCTTCAAAACAATAATTTTTGAGAATTTGTTTGACTAGTTTGAAAAATGTGTAAATGGCAATGATATAAAGACAAACGCTGATTCAATACTGAACAACATACGCGAACTAGAACAAATGTAGAACTAGAAGCGTTACGTGTACAAGTGGTTAGAAGCTTAACCCCATTAAATAACCATAAAGCATGGATGTGTTTTAGTGGTGTGGTATGTTGCTTAATCCATTAAGGAAAATTAAATTGTTTTTTTTTCCTACCTGAAATTTAAGACACTATTAACCTGGCCACTATACTTAGTCAAAATAAGAATTAACAAGTGCTCTACCTTTGTCTGAGGTTCTGTCACATTTTGTGTTGTAAGTTGACCCAACTGTCATTTTTCTTGTGAGGTCTTAGGTTCAATGACTCGTGAAAAATTGCGTGTCTTTTTGGGTTGCATTGAATTCCTTGACACGGCGTGACTGTATGATAACTTTTTATATTCAAGTAAGGTCGCAGTTGAATGTTGAAACTGAAAATGTAAGGAATGCTTGTGATTCTGAATTCAAATTCTGAATTGAGTTTTGACCTTCACTTGTGTTACTACTGGGGTGTGTATATTTGACACAAAACTAAAGGGTTATAGCCATTATAAAATTCATTATGTCATGATTTAAAGACGATAAACGCTAATCAACTTGTGAACACTCATTTAATTGCCATTAAAAAATGTATCTTTGAATGGCAATATCGTGCGACTTTGTAAAGGGATTAAGTTGGGATTTGGGTTTATGAAAAATTCAGTTATCAAAAATTAACTAAATATCATTTAATATCTTTGTGAAACACAAGAAAATAGCTAAACTTGCCAATCAAAGAAACCTAAAAAAAAGTCGATAAATTATGGTTTTTAAGGTAATTTTTTACTAAAATATTTCACAAGTTTTCGCATAACTATATGTTTAGATCTTATATACTTTGAGCAATTCACATTTAAGATTTATTAAAAAACTTTTTACTTAACATTTCCATTGTTTTGTTTACATTATTTTAACTTTTATTCCATTCACAGAAAGTGTTAAACGTGTAATATAGAATACATTGTGCTTTGTCCTTGAACAATTTTACTAAAGTTTTTAATTACATCATCACTAATCATAATCTTTGAAGTGATTTATTTACACAGTAATAAAACAATAATAGTATTTATTCTTTAAGACATATTATTTAGTGCTTAAATTTTTTTAGTAGTACTTTTTTTACTGGTTTAACTCTTATAGAAATTGTAGATTCTACCCCTAAATTTAAATTCAATCCAAACTGTTTAACATGCTTTACACGCTTAAAAACCATAAATATCTTAGTTCCAAAGCTTTTTAAAAATGAGCTAATTTTAACAAGTCGTTTTGTACAAAAAATATTGTCCACGCAAATAAATACGACCATGGATATAAGTAAACCAACACCGGGTATTAGAGTCAAAACAACAATTGCTGTTTTACTTCCAACGTCCTTGGATGTACTATTCGGATACTTAACAGATGCCATTGTTTCACTTTGAGTTTCAACCTTCAAATTAAACGAAAATTCAAAGAATTTTTGCCACCAATTAAATACCCCCGCATCAAATAAGTATCTCAGTCGATAAATTAAATGAGGTGGAAAGTATCCATTAAATTTGTACCCCCAAAATGTTTCAAGTATTTTATCTTCTCCCATAAAAACTGGTTTGTCCAAATGCCTCTGCTTTGAATAAAGTTTAACGGCGGCTTCTCGTGGTAAAAATATTGCAGTCTTGTTGCACTTATTCAAATGTAAATCCAAAATGGACTCATTGTCTAAAACGTTTTCATACTTAGGTAACATTTTAGTATTGTTGATAAGTCTCCACATTTGCGTTGATATTTCATCTTTGAAAAAAATTAAGCTATGGATTGAACGATTATCAGATGACATCTGAACCATTAATTTGTACCACAACTCGGAAACAAATGGTAAATTCTCATGGGAGCTCACAGCTCCGTGTTTATTATGAAACTTTGAAAGTTTACTTACATTATAAATGGTTCCGAGATAACCTCTTTGCAAGTTTAATCTTTCAAAGTAAATGTTAAAATGATTTTGAACCAGAATCGGAAAAGTGTCAAACTGAATCAAAGGTGGTTCCGCTGTTAATCTAGTTACGTTATCTCCTTTGTAAAGATTACTTAAGTACATCCAGATCATCGGAATGAAAAACACACAGAAAACATACGAGACTTTAGTCTTTTTACTGATGCTAAAGATGCTACTACCTTGGTCCATAATGGAGCAAAACATGTAAAAATTTGTATCGAACAAGGTTGTGACCCGATTGTTGGTATTAGAGTTCAAGGACAATTTTACAAACCAAGATGTAATGAAACATATAACTAAAGTTACCGCCCAAGTTGGTAAATCAAATGGGGATATCAACTCTATCAACTGATTTGTCCAATGCTTTTGTTGACAGAGACGGAATAGAGCTTTCAGTACAATACTGGACTGCTCTAGGCCATGCGTAGGTTCGATCCCTACTCTCTGCTAAAAAGGGTCTGGAGTTTTTTCACCGATATTCTGGTTAATTCTAGTAATAGATTAATCGTTATCAGTGTTTTTCTTAGATCCGAACCTCTAATGTCCTAGTTAGTTTAACCTAACTTAACATTTCCTTTATCCTAAATCCTAAAAATTTGGGCACTTCAGAGAGTAATTTGCCCCTCGGGGAATCTCAGTCGTAACTTAACCATTTTTTTTGTTCCTTATGACAACTAACAAATTGATACTGATCAACATATACTACAAATCGGCTATCTTGATGCAAACTTCGAAATCTGAAGGCATCTCTCTGTATGCTGGGACGAAATATATTATGTGAATATATACCCTTTGTTGAACTACAAGCCTTTATAATTAAATTTTTCCATTTTCCTTTAAAACGACTATAACTTGTCGAAAATGTTATGTTTGTGGATTTTTGAAATAGTAATGAGATTAGATGCATGTCAGCTAAGGAAAAAAGTTTACTACCATCACCATCGTATGTAATTGAAAGCAGTCTAATTGCCTTCAAAACACTTTGTGTGTTCTGCATATTTTCGTCGTTATATTTAGATAAACCCCGAATTAAGACAACTCGAACTGAGTGAGGTTCATGACTTAATTGTTGTCTTAGTGGAAAAATATTTTCAATTTTGTTCCATGAAGTTGACATCTGTTTTAGAGGAACTGATATAACTTTAAACGAATCACAAGGATCACAATAAGGACACAATACTTTATACGAGAGAAAGGGATATTCCCAAATTATTAGATTAAGATGCAACCTAGGAAAGAACCAAATGTCCCCTAAATCACTGGCAATCCATTTTCTGACATGTTGTGTATTTTCACAAATTGAATCTACAAATGAGCTGCAGATAAGTAAATTTGTTAATGGAACTGTATTCAAATAATTTTGTTTCCACCATCTATTTTGTCTCCACCCAATTCTATGAAGATATACAAAAGCAGGCGTTTTGACTACACTGTCCCAATATACGTTTGTGTCGTACATTTGTGGAGATTTTTGTTCAGTTGGTGGATCCAGATATACGTTAACTTCACAGCGTTTGTTTTTGATTTGTAATTGAAATGGTTCTGAAAACGTTTGTGCAACATATCTAAGCCCTATCTCTTGTGGGGGTACTTCAGCATGTTTCGCTTCCGAAGTGTGACAAAATGGAAAATATTTGTAGTTTTTCCTTAATATGGGATATTTAGATCCAAGTTCGTATGGGAAACTGTTGTACGATTTGCAATGAAATGTGTATCGAAGCAGCAAAATAGGTTGCTTAACAGTTTTAAAGTCAATATTTAAGCCTTGAAAATTAATGACTCGGATATTACAGCCAACAAATTCATTTATAATGCTCAACTGTTGAGCAAGGTATTTACGTGGTGCATTCAGTGAATCAAATGTAAGACAGTGACTTATATCAACTAGGAAGATAAACCAAAAATTAAAGGATAATGCAAGTTTTCCATTTACATTTATCATCATTATGATAAAAAAAAATGTGTATCAAGGAGTTTATAAATAGTGACTAAATTATATTTGAGACTGGAATGTAAACAGTTAAAAAAATTATTCTTTTCGTGCAATAATATTAGAGAAAAAGTAAGTCTAAAGGTGTTAGTATTTTTTTACTAAAACGTCAATGCTTTATGATTGATTTGTTTTAACCAGAGGAATTTTAAAGAAATTGGCTAAGTTTAAGAGAAACATGTATTTGTTGTGAATAAATATGACGCTAGTTTCAAACTAAAAGACGAAAAAAGGAACCGTAAGACTTCTGGAATCCTTACGTGAGCTGTTGATTTTTTCTTTAAACCTATTCAACGATAGTAGTCGTAGATAATGTTTTGCTGGATTGCAATTAGCCAGACTCGTGTCGAGGTCCAGTATAATCAATATCATAACGGAAATCCCCTATCGATTATTTCAATCTTACATATAACAGAGCCCATTTATCAGATGAGCTTTTACGATAACTCATTATATCCAATATTGTAAGAAAAGATGGGTTAGTCATAACAAGCTTTGGCTTACCCGGAAGATATCTTACGTGTTCAGCCATAATGGCAAATAGTCTAGCTCAGAGGAAATTAAAATTCTTAAATCCGCGCGTGTAAAATTTAATTCGCCCTGCACGCGTAACTTTTATTTATGATGATAAGACATGCGGCTTGTTTTACTTAGCTGCTATTGGCCGGCCAGGTTACCGACATGAAGAAAATAGACAATCGATTATTTTAACCATGAAATTTTTTAACAAGAATTTACGAGATCAATATTATTCATAAAACTCAAATAGTAACCATAAAAATATATACTTATATTCTTATTTATTTGTATAGTTAAAAGCTGTATGCCCTAATCTTGCTTTTTTGAAACAAGATAACTTGGCCTTCCAAACTAATTCTAAATTATGTAGTATTGTAATATAAATGGGGTTTGTAGAAATCAGGTGTTTTTTAATTTATTTAACAAGTTAAATTTTTAATCATTAAGTGGGAACAATAACATTTGAGCTTTATCAATTCCATGATCTACAAATATTAAAAAATGCCTTTTGAAACGGAGAAATCAAACGAAAGTAAAATATAAACAAAAGCGTTGTCAAATTTATGTCATGTGCAATAGTTGAAAACTTACGCAAAACCTATCCACTAGAATTGGATGTTCCCACTAAACATGTATGCGTGTGAGCTGAAAGCCAAAATAAATATAAAAAAAACACTTTTATTTATAATTTAGGAACTCACTGATAATTGTTCGTTTATTTATGAAATGTGTTTCTACTTGATGCTTGAGAATTGATGGGAACTGATGATATCTAGATAGCAATTTAGTGACAAAGAGGATAAGGAAGCCAAATGGAGAAAAAAACAAAAGGAATAATGTGGACAACATACATAAAGACGCTGATGATTGGTATAATTGCCTAAAGTAACAACTCTGTGCATCGTTTTTTATGGTTTTCATAAACTCAAACTAACTTTTCGTACTAAATCGTTTAGCTGTGCTGTAACTACATATTTAAATATTACAAAGGCTGATGCTGAAATAAATAAAAGCACCGATTCTAAGCAGTTGCACTTTTTTCTTCGTAATTTAACTTCATGTTAAAACATATACTACATTTATTTTAATAACGCTGTTTGTCATTTATCCTCGACAAGATTAGTTGGGGCAAATTTTTATCAAAAAGATTTTCATTTGATTGCTTTTATTAAAGCAATTTTAAAATTTGAATATGGTAAATATTTTTAGATTCCAGAAAATATACTCATTTAATGTAGAAGCCATACTTTTAGTGTTTTATAACCAATAATTTGAAACATTGTAATAATAAAATAATTTTCATTGATGATTCCGATAGTCAATTATGTAGAAATTATACAATCAGTTAGAAGTTTTCAACTTAAAATTTTCCAAGCTTTAACATTTTTAAACATGTCCTCCCATTCGTGTTCGTGTCACTTAAATTAATAGAAAATAATAGCACAACTTTTTTATTTTTGTGCAATTATTTTGAGCAAAGTCCTTTAAACATAAATTCAAAATAATCGCAGGAAATATGGATATATTTTATTTGGATCATATGTGGGTTGTTTTTATTGGGATATTTGCAGCTTTAGATTGTGCGATTCGTCCTTTTGCGGTGCCTTATCTCTTGTTTAATATTAATCCATATTTTGTCACTTGGCCTTGGTATCTGTTAACATGTGGATGGTATGGAAGCTTTGCAATTGGTTTTAGCACAGCTTTAGGAATATTTTCGTATTTTATAATTACCCATTTTGCTTACGGCCTTTGTAGCAATTTTTAAATTTAAAAAACATGGTTATCTAATGTTTTACAACCAAATCCGTAAAACATTGTGATAGTAATTTTCATTGATGATTTTGATGGTCAAATATAGAAATTTTACAAAATCAGTTAGAAATGAATGTAAATGTAAAAATGTTCGAGTTTTAATATTTTTCAAATAGTTTTAAAAGTATAGTCACAAAAATCAATATAAAATTATAGCACAATTTTGAACCTAATTGAAAGTAATTGCAGGATGCTTGAATTCAGTAAATGCTACTCTGATCCAAGGTCACACATATTGTTATTCTGTCAGTGGACGAGGGCAAAGTAAGATTGTCGGGAAAGGAGAAGAAATTGTTTGCAGACCATCAACACACGAAAGAAAAAGCAGAACACGATTGGGCAGGAAGACGAGGAAGAGTGGTAAAAGGCGACGGAGAGTTTTTGGAATCAATAATCATTACGCGGTTTTTTTATGAGCCTCGTGGGAGGACAAGCATTTTTCTGTTGGGAACAAATTTGTGTTTGCTAATTAAAAATAGTTAAAAATAAGTAAACAGTTGTGATTTTATATATAAGTAGTATATAAACCTTGAACATTAAGCATTATTCTCTGAATCAAGAAAGATGTATCGTGCGTCTCTAGCGAAAACATATATTCTATTTATAACCCTAACATACTGGTTAGGTTGCTCCCCATTTTTAGTTGACCGGAAAAGAGGGAAATTGTACATCCAATTTTTTGGTCATTTCCGAGTGATACACTACTGGTTATGGTTTTTTGCTTACTTGACTATTGTTCTACCCACACATCTTTATATTCTCCATTTTCAAGGTGAAATAAGACGTTTCAACTTCACTTTAATAATTGAAGCAGGGTGCTACATCTGTTGCATACTTCTTGGCGTATTTGCATTTAAATCAAAAGGTGTATGTCAACTTCTAAATGGACTATTTAGGTTTCTGTCCAAATTTGAAGAAAAATATATGACGGAATACGATCCTAAAAAAGACGACTTTGAAAATACGATTATTGAACTGCTATTAATTGGATCATATGTAAGCTGTGTGTTGATTGGAATTTTTGCAGCTTTAGATTGTGCGATTAGGCCTTTTGCAGCTCCGTATCTATTGTTTAATATTGATCCTGATTTTGTTACTTGGCCGTTGTATATATTAACATGTGGGTGGTATGGAAGTTTTGCGATTGGACTTGGTTCTAATATTGGAATGTTTTCATATTTTTCCATAACATATTTTGCTTACTGTCTACCAATAATTGGTCGTGAAACAAGAATGGGACAAAAGTATTATAAAACAAGTGAGTTTCTTAGAAAAGATCCGCATCAATTGGTTATCGTTTGGAAAAGTTTGCAATACTTAGTCAAAGTTTTGAATTTGGAGGGAGCTTTTACAATGCTATATACTCAAGTTGGTATTATATTTGTCTCTTTAGTTGCAGCTGTAACCTTGGTATTCCAGTGGGAGTCTTTGAGTGTAGTGGTGAGAATGATGATGTCATTTATTGGAGTATTTTGTGTAATAATTTGGTGTGTAATACTGAAACTTGCTGGTATACAGTACAAGTGGAGTAAAGAGACTATTGATACTTGGAGGGTTGAGTATTTTCCAAGAAGGTCAGATTGGAAATATATGGAAAGAGTTAAACGTGCCAGTAGACCATTTAGTTTGGGTGATGGAAAGAGATATTATATTCAGCCAGTCACAATGTTAAAATATTTAAGAAGTTTGAGTCGAAATACGTTTAGAGCGCTGATTACATATGGAAAAGTGATGGGGTACACTTAAGTAGCTAAAATCAATGTAATACAACCTTTTATTAAAAAATATTTGAAACCTTCAATAATTACTAATGATTCGCTCAACACGTGATGAAAAATGGTGTACACTTTTGATACTTATAAAATATAGATATTCAAGTTCTGGTCCTTTAAGTTAATACGGCACTGTAACTCAAAATAATTTATTCATGTAAGCAAACGAAGTTAATGTTACAGTTTATTATGCTTTATTAATAACTAAGATGTGTTTTCTTCTCAAGCTTACCTTAGTCTTCATATAAATTGTTGGGTAAATTTGTTGCGCTTTTAGTTTTAATAACATTAAATAAAAAAGAGGTAAATTTTTAGCAAAGAGTTTTAAATCTATAATTTTTCCATCATAAAACCCTTCAATTTCTTATACAATGATTTGCAGTTATTCATAACTGAATTTGACATATTCCTTCTCTCCTGCAATTATTAAAATTGGTTTGTCCATTAGAAACATTATCTGAAATCCAACAAATCGCTTTTATAACTGATTATATTATGACTTATAAAAGTTCAATCGTAAAAAACTGTAATAAACATGTTGGTAACCATTCATCACGCAGTCAATTCTTCGAAATTATATTTAATGGTATGACAAAAACTATTTCCTCTATTCGTAATTGTAAGTTTTGCATATAATTTAAAGCTTAACTGCACATCCGTTAAAAATTATCAATTTAAAATATGCTTTAATCGAAGAATAATTGGTGCCCACAACCTGACGTGAACTTACAAACAACATTTCAGTGACATCCTGACCTTCACTGCTGACTTTACTGCCATAATTTTGCTTCTAACGATTTGAAATTTTGATTTGAACTATGTTTAGCAAACGATTTTACAAGATTTTTGACGTTTTAACTTGCCATGGAAATTTTATTGGTTCTTGTTACATTTCGCTAAACCATGAAACTCAACTGTTTTCAGTACTAAACGATCCAAAAACCATTTCCCGTTTGAGGCTAAATTACAATCTAATTTGGTTTTGGGCTTTTGCATCAATCGCCTTAGTTGCCAAATTTTACCTGGAACATGATAAGGAAAGATACAATGTTACATTGTTCTTTTGGATTGTTGGAATTACGGGAGCCGTCATATTCTCCGTTTTACGATTTTTCACATTCGATATAGTACGAGCTCTAAATACAACAATTGTACTCTTTCGAAAACTTCAAGGTAATTTAAATTACTCATTTTCTGTCTCTTAAATGCATTTGTAGTTTGAAATAATTGTTTAACAATTTAGAAAATTACATGCCGGGAATGGACCCAAACTCGAGTTTGGTCTCCATTATTCTTGATGTCATCATATTTGGTACATGCGCATTTGTGGTATCCATAATTACTTCAGTAATCTTATTTTGCGCGTATGACCCCCGGGCAATCATATTTTTAGCGGAATGGATACCCAAACAACACTATCGATATTTTCCACATGGTCTTCTAGTTTTCTTGTTTCATGCTTACCTTCTCGTTTGTCTTGGATACAATATGAGCATTTCAGGAAGTCTACTAATTACTTATTTGTATACAGTCACAATATTTTATACTAAAGAGCTCGTTTTGGGTAAAACAATTTACAAAACTTCTGGTAAACTTAGAAGTGATCCGGAAAATTTAAGAATTGTATTTCGATCGTTTCAGCTGCTAAATGCTAACGTTATGTGCTTTGTAGGATATTTCCTAACTTACTTTCATTCAGTTTTTATGATTATACCAATTTTGGGTAATTTTCTGTTGATAACATATCGAGATGACTTATATCTTGTTGGTAAATTGGCAATTTCGACAAGCGTTTGGAGCATATTTGTATTTTGGACGGCAGTTCTGCAGTTAGGGAAATATTTGTGGGTGAGAGGCTACAAAATACTGTGGAGTTGGAAGGGAGTATGGTGGGGTACTAAACGAGAGACAAAAATAATGAACAAGTTTAGAAGGTCTTGTAAACCAGTTGTTATACAGAATGGTAGTATACTGACGATAGGAAGAATGACTCAATTTAGATTTATGAAGGGGGTTATAAGAGGAACTTTTAGGTCACTCTTGGCATTGACTGGTAATCTGAAACACAAGTAAACAAATAAGAATCAATGTTTTAGCTTACCATTTATTAGTACTTTATTATCCGTGTATATATTACACATATATATTTATGCAGCAATTCCAGTACAATTTAAAAAGAATTTGCAAAAACAAGCACTGTTCAATGACCACTATGATCAAATAGTAACTGTTCATCTAACCTGCATTTAAAGTTTCCCATGTTTCTAAATTGCGGAGAAAGTCATTGTACAATTTCTTGTAATTGTTAAGCACATTATATTACGAGAGAATTTTTTCTTTTCAAAGTTGAAGCGCAATTTAATATGTAATTCCCATCATTAACAATTCTTTTCTCAAACTGACAACATGTATTGAGACTCTCTAGCCAAAACTATTATTTTCCTATCCACTCTCACCTACAATTAATGTTGATCTCCCTTTCTGGTAGACCGAAAAAAAGGAAAATTCTACATCCAATTTTAAGGACATTTCCGCCTTATTCACTACTGGCTATGGTTTTTTGCTTACCTTACCGTAGTTCTTCCCACACATCTTTACACTTTACAAATTAATGGTGAAATCCGGCGCTTTAATTTTACTTTAATCATTAAGCCGGTGGTTACACTTGTTGCATAATTCATGGTGTATATGCGTTTAAAGCGAATAGCATTTGCATGTTTTTGAACAGTTTATTTAAATTTCTCCCTAAATTTCAAGTGAAACATATGGTTAACTACGATCAAAAGAAAGACAATTTTGAAAATACTGTCATTGAACTTCTCTTAGTTGCTTCTTATGTCGGCTGCTTATTTATTGGAATTATGGCCGCCTTAGACTGCGCAATTCGTCCATTTGCTGCACCTTACTTGCTATTCAATATAAATCCGTATTTTGTCACTTCGCCTTGGTAAGTAAGTAGTTGTAGGAATGATGATGAGTTTTATTGGAGTGGTTGGTGTACTATTGTGATGTATAGTTTTAAAGTTGGCTGGTATAAAATATAAGTGGAGAGAACGAAAAATGAGTTCGTGACGAATAGAATATTTTCGCAGGAGATCGGATTGGAAATACATGGAAAGGATTAAACTTTCAAATAAACCTTTTAGTTTGGGTGATAGAAAGAGATATTACATTCAGCCGGTTACAATGTTGAAATTTCTGAGAAGTTTGAGTCGAAATACGTTTCTAGAGCTCTGATTACGTATTGATATACTTAAACCTATTCGATAGTGTGTCCCGAAATAAATGAAAATATATTCATGCATCTTGAAACGATAAAAAATCCCAGAGCAGAATTTAAAATATTGGGTTTAAAAGGAGCTATTTTTTAAACTTAGCTTTAATATTATTTAGTCAAAAATTGTATTCCACATAAGGCAAAAATTGTTACTTTTGCAATATAAGTTAGATGTAAAATAGTTTGTATATGCTAACAGCTTTAACATAACTGACTTTTAAAATTCGGCTTAATCGTACTATATCTTACGATAAATTGTTTTTAAATGATATGTATGAAAACTGGTGGGGTAGGTTTAAAATGAATATTGTAATAACAGATAAGGCCAAAGCTAATGTCAGATAACTAATTCGACAACTTATTGAAAAGTTTTGTCAATTGGAAATCAATATTTTATTGTGGATCATGCTTTTGGCCATGGTTAAAGAAATGAAGTTTTAGCTTTCGACTATTGACCATCAACCAAATTTGTACAAATCAACATCTTTCATCAAAAAATTGTGCGATCATTGAATTTTAAGATTACCAATAAAATGTTATATAGTTTGTCAAAATTAATTTTAAAAAGTATTGTTCTCGTTTGCTTAATTAGAATCAGGGCATTTAAAGTATAGTTGACAATAGTCGAATAATAATTCAATTCGGTTTCCTTTTCAAACTTAGTTTGGGCATAGTGAATAGCAATAGGCTGCTGAGCCTTGACTCGTCTTTTCCAATAATTTCTTTCGGTCGAAGTGGAAAACATTGTCAATTCAAAACTCCATTCACGGATAATGTTTTTACATATACTGTCGCAATTGACGGCAAGTGGAATGGACTGGCGAATAACACAATAACCAATAATTGAAATAAAAACAATCATAATGTACATTTCAATGGGAACTATGCCCAAACATTTAAGAATAACATAATTGTTAAAAACAAATACTACAAAACTAATGGCCATAAGGGATCCTGCTAATCGAGCTATAACATCCAATCCAATTTTACAGATACAATTAAGCTCCTCATATAAATGTAATGTGACCATATTTAATGATCGCTGACGAATGAGATCCAGATAGGTTATGCACAAGTTACACGCTGTTAGAAGTGGAACTAAAACGAGTATGTAAATTCTACTAGCTTCTAATGTACACCATTGCGTTAACATATAGGATATCAAATACCCAATATATTTAAATGTAGGTCTACGCATTAAACTTGAATAAAATATGTTCATTGTTTGAGTTAATGGATCAACATCCGCTAACATGGCAAATGGTGTTAGAAAAACGCCAAGTGATAGCAAAATTGCTGTAAGAGCAGTTGTGAAAATACCACTAGTATCAATTTGACGTCCTTGACGTAACGCTAGCATTTCTAAAAATCATCAAAAAAATTATATCAGAATATTTTAAAATGTTTCGTTATTTGTTTTTTTTTATTATGAATTACCTTGTTTTAGCAGATTGTATAATGCTGTATTCTTGTCCTGTTTAAAAATTTGGCGTCTACTAAGTTTTAGCAAACGATTGGTTGAATGAATCAATGTGTTATAAAATTGGATCATTAGGGTATTTGCACTAGGAAGTACAATCACAGAAAGAACAAGACACAGTGCGATGACACCGCTTAATGTAACGTTTAGTAGTATAATGTACATTTTTGGCTTAATTGATTTCAATAGAACAGCCTTTATAATAAGATTGAGGTAAAGTAGTAAGTATAACAATAAAATACATAATATGGCGTAAACTTTTTTGCAACATTTTTGCAAAACGAATTTTTCTGATTTCGGTATCATTTTTACAGGAAATTGATACTTTAAAAGATTGTCATAAATTATATTGTTAAGTTCCCAAATTTTCCAGAATAAAGGAGTTGCCATGATGGTCACGGAAACTTAAACTTGTATAATGAATATTTGAGTTTTTATATTTCTATAAAGAATACGCCTGCTTGCTCGTGAGTTGGGCAATTTGAAGTCTAAGACTACCACGCGTGAGTAACCTGACTACTTTTGTGCAATTTTGTATCGATTATAACTTTCAGATATATTCATAAAAGACAGTCTTATAAATTTTTGAATATATGTTGGTATAATGTTTTATATTATATTACAAAATTACAGCCCAAATAGCTCTTATTTTTTGGCTTCAATAAGGCTACAAGTAAGGTCAATTTATAAATATATTAGGAAATATTCTTTTGGTTATATGATAGAAAGCAAGAATTTATTACGAGGTATTTTTTTGTTGCAAAAATTACATGTATGGCTCCTTAAATCTAATGACTAATTTTTTGTATTAACATCTATAAAAATTGAATTTTCAATTTATAAAATTTAGTAGTTATCGATCTCATATCCATTGCATTAAAGATAATCAATTTATTCATTCATTATCAATTACTTACTTTACATTCTGTTTAGCTAATAAATCGAAACTCTGTATTTTTTATTTTCCTTAGAACATTTATTGCTAAAATATACAGTACGCTTATATCATATGTGTGAAAATTTTAAGCCAGCAGTGAGTACTGTGATTTTGAGAAATGATTTGATTATGGGCATTCTAGAAAGAGACGCGTAAAATTTTGTACCTTTATAGAAATAAAAAGCAGATTTCCTGGATTGTCAACTTCTTGAAATCTCGTATATGTATTTGTTCCACTTTTAGTTTAAAACAAAGCTTAGCATGTTTTTCAATTTAGTAATTTTGGTTGTATAATAGCAAGCTGCATCATCGAGAAGTACTGCAGGGTTGTGGATAAGTTTCCTTAATTAATCAGATATTTATTGTTTAAAAAATTTAAACTTATTGTTAGTTCGGAATATTTGTCTGGTTTTAGAGCCAAGCTCAAATGAAAACACAAAGTATGCTCTGCAGTGTGATAAGTAGCGAAGGAGAAGATTGGGTTACTTAACTACTTGGAAATCATTATTTAAACCTTTAAAGTTAAAGTTAAAACGAATTTTGCAACTGGTAAAGGACTTTATACATTGCTTGCTTGGCTTGATGTTTCATTGATTTTTTAGTGTTGAAAACTAAATTTGAAATTTTGGCATTCGGCGGAAACAAGATCTCAAAAAGTTGAAACAATTGCAGCAATAAAATTGTTCAAAACATGTTCAAAATCAAATTTATGCAAATAAAAGACAATTGCAGATCAATTCTATTCAAATAGTTTACAAATTCGCTTTACTCTGTGTGAGTATAAATATGAGGAAACAATTTCAAATAAACCAAAACATTTTTGTGTACCAAGTCAATTGGTTCACGTCCTTTCTAATCATCTACTCTCAGTAGTATACATAGTAGTTTGACATTCGTTTCACACTAAAAGGCAAACTTACAATTGAAGCTTTCGGTTAGTTCATTTGAAATCCAATTTAAGATTACACTTTCTTGCATAGTTTTTGATGCTGAATAAGGAGGCAATTATCATTTTCCCGAATGCGCCTGTGTGTTAGGACTGTCTTTTACCCTAAAGCTTAAAAACGCACAGCATGGCAATCATCTTCAGACCTTAAGCTTGAGTTTTGAAGCATTAGTGTAAATGACAGTCCCCGCACACAGGCGCATTCGGGAAAATGATAATTGCCATCTAATTCAGCATCAAAAACTATGCAAGAAAGTGTAATCTTAAATTGGATTTCAAATGGACTAACCGAAAGCTCTCCTTGTTAATCTTCGACCAATTTAAATAACTACCCAGTATTTTCATTGCAACATCAATATACATGAATGGGTTTCTTCTTAGCCAAGTTATAAGGCGAACTCTTCATACAAATTCCTCAAAATATACATTGCATGGTTTGCAATAGCATCACAAGAAATAATTTAAAAAGAAAATAATTTCGTTTGTAATAATCGATGATTCAAAATTTCTTCATATAGTTTGTTCCATGCAGGCACAAACTATAGGAAATAGGCTTAAAAACAACTAGATTCTATATTCATTTGCGTAAATTACTGTTGTTACCTTCGGTATACAGGTCAACCATATACTGTAGTAGCAGTTTTGCAAACAATTTTGTAAATTTAATGTTTATAGCAAAATGCATTGCACAGATGCACATTTACACAAAATTAGTACTGTAGTTTTAAATGCATCGAGAATATTTTTGAACGTTTTGATTTTGATTGACAGACCTAAGTTAACAGGTACGACCTTTACAGTTCAAGCCTATATGCTTTTTGCTTATTAGAAATATAATTTTTTGCTGCATATCATGATATTGTTGGCACTATTTGCGCAAAAATTTTGCTGATCTGGGTAGATACAAAATATTATATCCGAACATAAGCTATTTTAAATAATTTGATCACTGTATTGGTTCCTTGTGACAACAAGCAAGATGACACTGTTTGATAAATCTGATCAAAATAAAGTATTAAAACAATACGAAGTCCAGGTATTAATGACTTGATCAATTGTTTTCGAATATGAAAAATCTTGATGTTTTAAGCAAACTAGATGTTGCCGTTTTTTGTATGTTCAATCACCCAAACTTACAATATTTTGGCACCACACGAGCCACACTTTCTAATAGGATCATGACAGCTATCAACTTGTTCTTTTTCTCCGCAAATTACACAGCAAGCTACTAATCCACAGATTCCGGTAAAACATGTCAGTAGCAAGATGATAGCCCATCCCGCTACGTTGATTTCATACACTGTCGTTGGATGAGCCACTTTACCACATATCGGACATGGTCTTGGTACTGTTTTTGGAAGTTCAATCGTCACTGGTTGCACCTGTGCCATTTTCAAATGTGTGAGTTCACTTGTTGTGAATCAGTGTTGTAGGGGAAAAAATCGTTTATGATACGCTAGATGAGTTAAAACTATATTTCTTATGAAAATCTGCTGATTGACAAAATGATTGGCTCTAGTTGGTCATAGTGTGCGTTTGTATGATATTTGTTGCATTTATTTTGCACTTTACAGGTAAAGGAGAAAACTGGGACAAAGTTGTTGTTGACTAAGTATGTTTTTTGGTGTCAACTTTAACCCAAAAATCAATAATATTCGGTTAAATGCTTGGTTGTAATTAATTGCTTTTTGTCAAAATGTGTTGCTCAGTCCAGTGTAATTAGTTTAAAGGAAGGTGAGTATTGATTATTTTAGACTTGGCTTTATGGAACCATTTTTATTAGAACATTTTTTATTCAAGTAGCTTTGCTAAGCGTATTTAATATCATAACATTTATTTTAAAGTAATGAAACACAAAATAGAATCATCAAACATGAATTTTGAAATTTAAATTTAACCAGTAAATGGTGATGCTTTAAACTAAAAAGGAGATGAAATACAAAACAATGTGAATACGTAAGCGAGAAAACTTTACAACAATTTACTTGAAATATTTTAATGTCAATCTCATGCCAAGAAATCATTACATATGTTGCAACAGATAAACTAGGTTATCACAGTGTGCAAATGCATTTATAATGCTAAATAGCTGGGTTGGGTCTTCAAGGGGTGCATTAAGTGAAGCTGTTGTAAAATATTTGCTTAAATTTACGAGGAAAACAAAACAATTGTAAAAGAAAAACAAATGTTGTCGTAGTTTTTTTATTTCCATTTTGATAGACAACATATTATAAACAGTGCATAAATCGGGAATAGAATTTGTTGGAGTTTGTAATAGTATGATAAATTTTAGTAAAGAGTTATTCTAGCAGTGGAAAATAAATTGACTATAAGGATTAAATCCAAAATGTGAATTTTTGTAAGTGAACTAGAAAGCGAGTATCTAATGGAACAAAGGCGTATGATAAATTTGAAGAATTTAATGTTTTTTGAAAAGCAGACAATTTTCAGAAACTGACTTATTTTAAGCAAAATATATAGTTGTTCTGGATAAGTTTGACTGAAAGAACTGAAAGACGTAGAAGAAAGAACAGCTTGTAATACTGGAACTCTTACGTGTGCAGTTGGTCTAATATGAAACCCTAATTCACGATCATAAAACTTGGATAAAATTTTGCTTAACAGCGATTGGCCAGACTATAGTCACGCTCCAGTATTTTAAATACCATACCAGAAATTGAACCATCGATCATTTCATCTTTATGCTTGTTTAATTACTTTTACCCGAACCCATATTGTTACGTAACTGGGAATGTTCAAAATAAGCTTTTATACAACTAGCATACATCTTACGGACAATACCAAATAGTCAAGTGACATAAAAAACAGAAGTTCTTAATCTAAACGTGCAAAGATAGGCTGCACACGTAACCACAATTAATGATAATAAGAACTACTTGGGATTTTACTGGAACTGTTCGTTTGCCTGTTTGCTTAACATCATGACGGATATTGATCATCGATCACTTTAATCTTGGATTAAAATAGCCAATTGCAACGAGAGCTGTTATTCACAGTACTCATTGATTTAACTCTATATATTATGGTATATGTATTGATAATCGTATCTAACATTTGCTACATCTTTGCAACACATAATAAAGCATATATATAAGTTCTGACTTATTTTGAGCAAAATATATAGTTGTTCTGTATAAGTTAGACATTTTTTAAAACTGAAAGAGGTAAGAAAATAAATAGCTATAATATTAGAATCCTTACATGGTTACTTGGTCTTATAGGAAACCCTAATAAACTATCATAGGTACTGGATAATCCTTTACTCCACTGCCAACGGAAGTTGATAATCGATCATTTAAACTTATCCACGTGGAGCTGATTTTACCAGAATAACTATTTGGAAATACTCATATATTATATTCCGTATTGCGACGTAAATGGGGATGTTCGTAATAAGCTTTTGCATAAACAGTATACATCTCACTAGTTGAGACATGCTGGCAAATAGTCACTTATCACTATCAAAATATTCATAGCAGAAATGGGAGCATAGCTATAGTTTAACATAAACGTCTTACATGTAATTTGGCTAAGTGAACAAATAAAAAACAAATGTAATAATTCTGTAATAGCCTTTTATACGATATTTAGCCGCGGGAATAACAATTTCCTGTGGTGCTTTGAACTGAAAACTGAAATGAAATACAACTATGTAGGCTAATTACCATGTTTCATTAGATGATGAGTTAGATCAATTTTAATGAGCCTATCTACAACGTACAAAGTTTGAGTCAAAACACAAATTGTCAACTTTTGGAATTATGAGCATGAATGTAAATTTTTAAAACAGTATAAAATCCATTCCAACGTTTGTTGCAAAAATAAATAGGCATCGATAGCGATTAAAAGTACTAAAAATAAATTTTAGCATTGCATTAAAAAGATAACACATATTTTCTACACAATAGTATATAGTATTTATTTAAACAGGAAATAGTCATATTATTTGAAAAACAAAATCAAATTTAATTTAAAGCTACTATTAATAGTTTGCAGAATCTTTAGATTTTACACTTATAAAATTTGTATGTTGAAATCTTTCTCTTATATTACATCCAATCTTTTTAACACGTTTCAGGAGGTTTAGTATCACATCAAAGATTATTTTGGACATTATACAAACTTTAGTACGGTTTCTCAGACTAAAAACAACATCAACCAAAATAAATACGAATAATGACATTAATAAACCAGTGCCAGGTATAAGAGTCAGAACGACAATTGCCGTTTTACTTCCACCACTTTCGGACGTACTATTTAAATAATTGAGAGATGCCGTCTTTTTGTTTTGATTTTCTAACTTCAAATTAAATGAAAATTCAAACAACTTGTGCCACCAATTAAACACACCAGCATCAAATAAATATCTCAGTCGACAATGTAAATGGGATGGAAAGTATCCACCAAATTTGTACCCCCAAAATGTTTGAAGTAATTTATTTTTCCCCATAAAGACTGGCTTTTCCAAATACTTCAGATTAGAATAAAGTCTAACTGCGTCTTGTGTTGGTAAAAATATTGCAGACTTGTTGCACTTATTCATATGGAAATTGACATGGGGCACATTCACCGTTTTGTTTCCATAATTTGGTAACATTTGAGTGTTATTGATATAATTCCACATTTGGTTTGATATTTTGTGTTTGAAGAAATTTAAACTGTGAATCGAATGATTATCACCTTTTAGCTGGACCATTAACTTGTACCACAACTCCGAAACAAATGGTAGATTTTCATGAGCACTCACAGCTCCTTGTTCTTTATGAAACTTTGTAAGTCTGTCAAGATCATAAGCTCTTGATAGATATTCGTCTTGCAAGTTTATACTTTCAAAGAAAATATTGAAATGATTTTTTACTAAAATTTTAAAAGTGTCGAAGGGGATTAACGGTGGTTCTGCTGTTAATCTAGTTACATTATCTCCTTTATAAAGATTGCTTAAGTACATCCAAACCCAAGGAATAAAAAACACGCCACAAAAAAACGTGGTTTTTTTCTTTTTGCTGTTACTAAAGATGCTGCTTCCTTGGTCCAGAAGAGCAAAAAACATGTAAAAATTGATTTCAAACAAAATTGAAATTCTAATGTTTAAAGGCAAGCTATTAGAAAGTTTTACAATCCAGGAGGCAATCAGGCATATAATCAAAATCAGCACCCAAGTTAAAATATCAAACGGGGATATTAACTCCAATAACTGATTTGTCCAATGCTTTTGTTCCATGTGACAACTAACAAAAAGATATTCATCAGCGGCTATTATAAATCTACTATCTTGATGCCTACTGCGAAACTCGGAACCAAATCTATGTATTGTTGGACGAAATAAATTATGTGAGTAAATTCCTCTTCTTGAGCTACATCCCTTAACAATCACATTCTTCCATTTTCCTCTATAAGGACTAAAATCGTTTGAAAATGTTATGTTTGCTGATTTTGGCAGAAGCATAGATGTTAAATGCATATCAGCTAATGAAAAAAAGGCAAAACTATCACCAGAGTATTTAATAGAAAATTTTAAAATTTGCTTCAAAACGTTTTGTCTTTCCTTCATGTTCGCCATTTTATAATTTTTTAAATCACAAATTAAAACAATTCGAACGGAATGAGGCTCACGGGGTCTTTGAAGAGCGTAGATTAAAGTTGAAATTCGTTTTATTGGGATTGATATAAATTTATATGGATCACAAGGATCACAATAAGGACATAATGTTTTTATTGATACGAACGGATATTCCCAAATTAGTACGTTAATGTGCAAACGTGAAAAGAAGAACGGGGCTTCAAAATCACCTGCCATCCATTTTTTGACATTATTTGCTTTCCCACAAATTGAGCCCTTTGATGTGGTGCAGATAAGTAAAGTTGTGAATGGAACAGTATTTAAATCGCTAATTTTCCACCATATATGCACTTTGGATTCATTTCTGTAGAAATAACCATGAGCCGGAGTTTTTAGAATGCTTTCATAAATACCTTCTTTTGTGTACATTTGTGGAGATTTTTGTTCGGTTGGTGGATCAAGATATATACTAGCTTCACATTGACAGTTTTTTCTTCGTAAGCGGAACGATTGTGAAAATGTTTGTGCAACATATCTAATTCCTAATTTTTGAGGGGGTAATTCAGCTTCCCTACCAATTAAACAAAAACCAAAAAGAATATGGTTTCTTCTTAAAATAGGATATTTAGATATAAGTTCATATGGAAAACTGTATTCCGATTTGCAATGAAATGTGTATCGAAGCAGTAATATAGGCTCCTTGATTACCTTAAAATCTATATTTAAGCCTGGAAAGTTTACTACACGGATATCACAGCGAGAAAATCCATTAATAATGCTAAATAGCTGGGTTGGGTCTTCAAGTGGTTCATTAAAAGTAGCTGTTGTAAAATATTTGCTTAAATTTACGAGGAAAACAAAACAAGTGTAAAAGAATAACAAATGTTGTCGTAGTGTTTTTATTTCCATTTTGATAGACAATATATTATAAACAGTGCATAAACCGTGAATAGAATTTGTTAGAGTTTTGAATCAACAGCAACTACTATAAACAGTTATTCTTGCTGTGCAAAGAATTTATTTAGAAGTAAATCCGAAATGTGGTTTTTGTAACTCTAGTACAAAAAGAGTTTCTAATGGTACAAAAGCTGTGTATTTGTTTCAGTTAATTGAATGTTTCTTTGAAAAGCAGATAATTTTAGATACTGACTTAGTTCGATTCGATTCGACTTAGTTGTTCAAACCTTTACGTGAGCAGTTGGTCACATATGCAAACCTAATTCACCACCAGAATGCATAGTCGATATTTTGCCTAACCGCGACTGTCAAGACTAATGGTTGCAGTATATTTAATACTATAACGGAAATTGAGTATCGATTATTTGGCCTTTATGCTTGTTTCAATACTTTTATCTGAATACATATTCAAAATACTCGTAACATTCTTTATTGCACCGTAACTGGAGATGTTCAAAATAAGCTTTAGCATTATCAACATTGATCTCAATATTTAGGACATAACAAGAGAAGGTATGGCTTATGGTCAAGTAATATCAAAATTATAAATTCCTAAACTTAACGTAGAAGATAGCACAAGTAAACGAAATTATTAGTTATACCAACTACATGGGATTTTACTTAAATGTTTTTTGCTTGCTTAACATTATGACGGATATGGATCATCGATTACTTTAACCCTGGAATTAAATAACCAATATCCACAAGAGCTTTTTGTAGTGGTACTCATTGATTTAACATATCGCTTTATATTTTATGATATAAGTATTGGTAATCTATCTAACATTGGCGGTTACACAACACTTCCCTGCCGCAATTTCCCAGTGCGACAATTCCCAGTTCCAATCTCCCAGAATGTAAATTCTCAGTACTACCACTTTGCAAGCTTGACAAATTCCCTGCAATTGAATTGGTACTCATGCATATACCGACTAGTGAACATATCACCTCTAATCCTCTGGGTTTTGACGAGGGTAAGGTGACTGCTAAACAATAGGATTAGTTTAAAGACTTATCGCACACCTTTTTAGCATCAGTTGAATTCACCGACCCAATAACTGCATCCATGTAATCATTACTGACCACTGCACTGGCTAACATAAAACTTTTCTAACATGTTATTTTCCAACACGGTCCTTTGCTGCTAGAAAATTGCAATATTCCGACAAAACGAGAAAGGAACGATACATCATGATAGTCATAAGCATACAAGCGAAGCTCGTAGAGCTGAGCGCCAAAGCGCGGCGGGCACAGGCGACGAGCGAAGCGAGGGAAGCCGGAGCCGCGCGAGGCGGAGCGAAGCGACAGAACCCTTGGAAACTAGTAGAGAATATCGTTTTTTTCTAGCGAGCGTAGCGAGCGCACTGCCAACTTTAAGATAGGTTATAGTATACTTTCCCATAAGAAATCAATTTTTTTATTGGCATTATTGGTGTTTTGAACATTTAGATCGATCTCAGGTTTATTATTAAAATATGGGGTATGTAGGCGAACGTCTGTAGTCTGTACACTTTATACATTTGAATATCAGGTACATATGATACCTTTACGTTAACTCTGAAACATAACCTCGGTCGACATATGACAAAGCTTAACCTTTTTCTCTGCATTCAGTTTGCTAATCCTTTGTTTAAATGTAAGTTCTTTTGTTCTCAATAACGTATAGCTGTGGAGACTTTTGTTCTATTGGTGGATCAAGATAAACGTTGGCGTCACAACGTTGATTTTTACTTTTCAGTTGAAATGACTCTGAAAGAGTTTGTGCAACATATTTTACTGCTACTTTGTATGGTGGTAGTTTTGCAATACTTGTTTTCTTACGAGAACAAATAGACACATTGTTGATCTTCAATGCTGAATATGCAGAGGAAATTTCGTATGGATATATATGGTATGTTTTACAGTGAGATAAGTAGCGGAGAAGGAGAATAGGTTCTTTTACTACTTCAAAATTTATATTTTGACCTTCAAAATTCATGACACGAATATTACAACCAGCAAACGAATTAAAGATGCTGTCTTCTTGTGTTCTGAATGTTTTGTTGATGTCTTCAATTTGGCTAAGGTAACCGAATTGTGGACGTTTACTAAACATAATAAACGGAAAAC
>JAQIWN010000578.1:0-30062 GCA_034699025.1 Entomobrya cf. arborea Gr-Col-00668 | reverse complement strand
GCAGTAAAAATTAGGGTGCAATGCTATTCTGTTTTTGAGATATTGACCCGATAGGGTATGATTTTCCTATTGATATTATAAGTACATGCTACATAACTCACAAGTCTCGGAGTGGTTGTCAAGAAGCAATAGTTGCTCGTGTTCTATCAAGTATGATAGATGAGCGATTCCGACAATTCCGTGAAGCATGGCGGACCATTGAAACAACAAGACAAACAACTGCTCTACTTCCCAGATTAAAGATATGGGAGCTAGAAGAAACAGATATGAAATCACTCGCAATGAGTGAAGGTCATGACTATGACCAGTGCAAAGCATTTAAGAGTACACCGAAAACGTCCAAGAAGAACTACAGATGCCCGAAATGTGGCCATTCAGAAAGTCAGTGTTCAGCGCCGGAGGAAGAAAGCACTGATGACAGCACAGATGAAGAGGATTCAGAAGAGCTTCAAAGATACTCGTCATTGTTGACAAAATCATACGTAATAGGAAGCGATGAAAATGAGTGGTACAATGACAGCGGAGCCAAGTGGCACATGTGTGGGAAACTGGCGATGTTTTCCGAGTATGAAGCGTTTGATTTTCCAGAAAGATAACAAATAGCAGACGGTTCCTATGCCAAAAAACTTGGCTATGGAGTAGTGAAGGTAGAAGCAATGATCAGAGATCACTGGGAAACTATTTTGTTGAAAAACGTGCGTTATATTCCTGGAGGTCCGAATCTATTTTCTGAAAATGCTATGATCGAAAATGGATTCGATGTCATGAAGAATGCAAAAACCAGGACAGTGGTTTACTTCAAAGACGGAATACCGGAATTACCTGCAGTACTAGATGATAGCAAAATGCAGATTATGCATTTTCCATCGATAGTAATCGCAGAAGTTGCTGCTATCGCTGCACACGACAAAACAAAATGTTCTGAAAAAGAACAGAAATTCCAGATGAGTAGATGTGTGAATGCTAACAAGCTTCACAAAAGTTTTTGGATTTATGGTGAAGCCGAAAACCACAATTCCAATTCTCGAAGAAATTATGACGGCTTAGCTCTTTTCAGCAAGCCAGAGACGGAAATTCCTATGGACATTAAAGTCGAAATTCAGACTTAAACCATTCTACTTTAAGGAGGGTTGTTAACAAGAGTGCAGACAAAATGATGTCAAGTCAAGCGGAAAAAGCTACTGATTTAGGCATGAAAAGTGCGGAAGGACAAGTAAAAATCACTGGTCTAAACATCAGGGATGATGGAAATGCACTGAAGGCTGTGCATGTTTCTTTAGAAAACAGCTTGGCACAGTCCACCGCAGAAAAAAATATATATGCTGGCATACAACGGGAACAAGTACGTGTTGCAGCCAGTCGATGGAGGCTTAACGTAGGAAAAAGCAGCGTTAAAAGTTCCATGGATGGCGATGACGAATCGCACAAGAATTTGTTGACCATGGCATGTTTGCCAAGTCAGTATTCAGACAGAAAGCTCAAAATCTACTCGAGAAGCTTGTAAGAAAAACAGGCAAATATAAAATGAATATCATTTTGCTATCAATTTTGGTGACAAGCATTGTGGTTTTTGCTCAAGGAGGGTTAGCAGATAACCAGAGAAATGCTAAGGCAGAAAACTGGAGTAATACATATCCCGTTGGGAAAAATTAAATTCACTGAATTGTAAGATGGACCAGATTTAAGCTCTTGATATTTTGCCTATGTCCACGTCGGAAGAAGAATGGACTGAAAAATGCATTAAATCATGCATAGAAAACAAGCACAAGAAAAATGAAAATATTTCGCTTTGTGAACTTGAATTAGTTGAGTCACAAAATATTGCATCCATTCAGTTTGATGAATTCAAGGACTGGATCCCAAATGAATGGAGAGAACAAAGTCTTAACTGCTTTAAGAGCGACTGTAATCTGAGAGGGAGATTAGCTGTTGCTGCTATCATCTTTTTTATTGCCTTCGCTCTGGCAGAAATAGTAAACAAGACGAGAAAAGGAAGGAACCTGGAATGCTGCGTAGAACAGCAACTGCAGCCTCGTCAAACAACAGCACACGTCGGAGTGGAGAACGCAACGAATGGATAGTATGACGTTTGTGGAGTGTTGTAATATGTAGTTTCAACAAACGTCAACTCTGATTTAGTTGATGATTGCGTAGTATTTTAGAAATGCGTATCATAAGCATATTACTATATATTGTATTGAGTTATTCATGATGATGATGATTTCTGTAATGAATGGATTCTGTGCAGTATATAAGCTTGAATAAATAGAGCATCGAACGCGATTGCTCGTGTAAAACCAGCAACTTCAACAGAAAGTTTTAGGACTTGCTCCTAAACTGAGGTGAAAGGAAATAATATCAAACCAAAATGCTTCCGACTCCGGCTGCAGACGTAAGACTTTATTCTCTCAACAAAAGTTCAAAGACAAAAATATCAACTCAAACAAACAAAACTATTGAATATTTCTTGATGAAGCTCGCTATCGCTTATAGAATCCTTCATCAAACATAAAAAATGAAGTGAATTCAATTTTGGTGTCAACACGTGGACTCATAGAAGGATTCTATTCGAAAATTGGCAATAGTTCCCTGTCAAATAAAATACTTTTGTAGTTACTGTTACTGAAAATTTGAATTTAAGTCAAGTTGCATCAAAAACTCATCAAAAATCAGAACTTTTTCCTTCACTGTTGCCAAATTAAATAAAATTAAAGAAACGTAAACGAGGACTAAAAGACCTCACTAAACGTTTCAAGCGGATTGGAAGAATGAAATATATAGTAGTAATATTTAAAGCCGGTCACGATTCAATTAAAAATGAGTATAGATGAAATATAATAAGATTAATATGATGAAACATAATAATGAAAAAAGTATAGATAAAAGTATAGAATAGATTCGTGTATAGAACCAATAAAAGGTGTATGTATTAACATTAAATACAAATTAAAAATTTAATTCCTCAATCAGCCTTTTTCAATTTAAATTAATCTACCTTATCCTAATTGCTTTGACCGGTTTTCCAGTAGTCATACAATGTATCATCGTCGATGTCGATTAACAACAATTTTGTTTTCACAAAAGTCTACATTCACCTGACAGACTTGTTAGGACGCTTGGGTACATGAGAAATATTTAATTGCCAATCGAATATATATATGAAATTTGACAGCCATCAATATTGCATGTTTTACATCTAAGCTTGATTAGTTTATTTACAAACTTTGGTACAAAATGAAACAGATTACAGTCAGGAATTTGTTAAAATTCAAAGGTTGTAATTTTATTTGGCTAATGAAATTGGAACGATGTCATCAATATTTGCCGTGACCTCCACCGGCTGTCAATACAGCTTCAACTCTTCTCGGCATTGATTCCACAAGCTTCGCAAGGGTCGTCTATGGAAGTGCCCTCAATTCCTATTCCAAAATCTGCAGCAAGCCTTGTCACTTCCGTGGTCGGTCCTCTCGGCATATTACCTTCCGCTCTAACTCCCACCATAAATTTTCGATGGGATTAGGGGTCATTATCCTGCTGGAATAATGATAATAATATCAATGCCAATTTGCGGTGCAATGACCTGGTGGTACTGGCCCCTGGAAGTGGTGCATTACAAAGAAAACTTAATGAATTGTGGCTTTATTTTGAAGAGCAAGGTTTGCAGGTAAATATTGGTGTTGGAAGTGGAGGCGTTTTGTTGTGTATTTTGTATGTATGCATTTTTCTGTTTTTTGGGCAAGCAAGTTTCTTGCCTGTTTTGGTGGTCCACCGTCAGTGGACGCACTTTTTCTTTTTAGTATGCCAGTTTCTCTCGTGTGAGATGGTGTGTGTCTGTGAGCTTCGCTCGTAGTATTTTGTCAGTTTGTTAATTGTTGATTAATAAATATTCGAAAACCTCAATTATCTTTTGTAGTTTACGCTACTTGTTATTTTAACCAGTGTGGTTTCCTAGAAATAGGTTATGCTATTTAATTCAGTTTTTATTTGTCCATGTCAGTCGTAGTCATCGTCATTTAGTTGTGTCTAATTATCAGTCAGGTATCGCACAGTGATCAGCATATGAACATTATTCTAATTGTAGTTGTGTTGATCTTCTACATTCCAGAAAGCATTGAAAACGGTTAGATTTCTCTGGCTTTCCAAAAATTGGAAAGACAAAAGTCATGCGATTTAGGAGAAGGCAAAGACAGAAGGATGAGAAATTTACATTTAGAGGACATCATTTGGAAATTGTCTCGGAATATATTTACCTTGGGGTAAAATTTTGCGAGAATATACTGCCTGTAAGCACTGCCATAGAATTCAAGAATAAGGGAATAGCAGCAGTGGGTAGGATAGAGAGTCTTCTGTATAAAGGGCGAGCAAATATTATGGCTCCAAAATTTAAGCTTTTCGATAGCATAATAGTTCCGACTACTTTGTATGGTGCACATGTCTGGGTGTTGGGAAGTTTTGATGAAATAAAGAAAGTACAGTCTTTTTGTTGTGGGAGTAGGATATGGAGTGTTAAGTGCCGCGATTAGGCTGGAATGTGGTCGAATAAAGTTAAGTCATAAAATAATTAAAATGTTACTAACATTCCTGATAAAGGTATGGAAAATGAATGACTATGAATATGTAAAAATGTGTTATAACCAATCAATATGGCATAGTAGGGTTTATAAAGATGAAGAAAAATCCAACTGGTGCTTACGTGTTCAGAAAATATTCTATAAGTTTGGTTTTAGCCTGGTACGGGATACGCAGAATATTGAAGAATTGTTGATCGTGAAAGATTTGCTATTAAGTAGATGGGCAGAAATTTTGGCTGAGGAGGAGAAAATGTCTGTAAACAACTCAAGTTCAGGTATATTTTATAATAGAATTTTAGCAGCAGAGCAAAACGTCAGTGTATACTACATTCACAATAGTACTAGGAATATGATAAGGTGTATTAGCCAGTGCAGACTTGGTAAAGGGTATTTTTGTTTTAAAAAACTATCGTTGCAATTAGATGGTAATAATTTGTGTACTTACTGTGGTTTAGGGAATGATGATGTTACTCATATGTTTTTAAGATGTGTGTTAAATATAGGTGATATTAAACATATTAGTGAATATATTGTATTTGGGGTAGATGATGATGTGAATATGGTAAATATACTAGCAAATATAGATTATGATAAAATGAGGCAAATTATGCTATTTGTAATAGGTACGATAAGACGGAGAAATTTTATGAAATTAATTGAAGAATTGTAATTGTACGTGACTATGCTATATGTTATTGTAAATGAATTTTATGAACCGCTAATCATGGGCATTTCCAAGGATTAGCAGAAATAAAGAATCAAATCAAATCAAAAAAATAATAATATCATTGACATACCTGGACAAAATTTCCTTGTGAATTTTCTTATTTATGGTGGTGGGGTTCCCCGCTGCCTTCCAGGAAAAAGATCGCCATAATATAACTGAACCTACAGAAAATACGGACGGATATTTAAAAGGGGGCACATAAAACTTGAGCATTACAAATATTCAGTTTATCATGGACTTACAGCGGCTCGACAAAGATCCTCTTTCGCGCTACTCGGGCAACTTTCTATGATTTTTCCCTATCGACCAATAGACTTCGTTCTCTTTGACAGTTAGGGGAAAAATCATAGAAAATTGCACGAGTATCGCGAAAGAGGATCTTTGTCGAGCTGCTGTGCCTTCTCCATGTTATACAGTATAATTGACGCATTCCCGTTGAGAGCCTCCCCCGGTCCTTTCCTCACACTCTGACAGCTCCGGCTCCCAATCAAACAAAATCTCGGACCAAAACTTTTCCACTACGCCAAGGTCGTTTTGCCTCTTACGACAACCTTTGAGTCTTGCTTCATCAGTAGGGGCTTCTTCCTAGATAGCGGCACGACCGTAGAGCGTGCCTTTATGGAGACGCCTTAACACGGTTTTGTCGCTTATTTGAATTGTCTTTTCGGACGGTATATCCGAGTCCCTGCCGATTTGATCGTCGATTTTTCAGAACCAAACCCACAATCTACCTGTCTTCTCTTGGGGAAGTCTTCCTCCTTTTGCCTCCACAGATTTTAGGATGCACAGTTCAGGATTTTTTTCCTGTGGACCATCTCTCCGATTTTTGAAATTGAAAAACCTAACCGGTACAAAGAAATGATCCTGGCTACCAACATTCATAGATTAAATTGGCAATTAAAAATTTCTTCCCAACCGTCCTTACATTTGCCAGGTGACTGTATCTTTACCTCCCATTCGATGTCAAGCTTCGCTGCAGCAAAGCCAGCCTACTGTTTCGTTCCGATCCGATCCCATACAAAATTTCCGATCCGATTGTAATCTAATACTCGAATTCCGATTTCCTATACGGATATGCGTTTTTCAGTTTTCCGGTGTATCTGAAAATATCGGATTTGATTGGAGCGGATCCGATAGGATTACACTAATATAAGATCATTTTTGGTAAAATTTAATGCAAAGAGTTACAAAATTTTCCAAATAGTTCATAGACTGCACTAAGTTTCTTCCGGTCGTCAGCACAACAGCAAATACTCGTCACTAATCTCGTCCAACATCTCAGCATCACCGGCGCAGCAACTGGTGGCGCCGCCTACACCTTCCATTCCAACCCACATTCACTGCAGCGTCAAACTTTCAAGACACGACGCTCCGGAGGAACACAGCATTCCAGCGTTCCTCCACCTCAAAGCAGCTAACCTCTCAGCCACTCGACCCACATCACAGCACGACGTACTCCAATCGGCCTTTCATTGAATTTTGATTTTATCGAATTACTATGTGTCAGAATTTTCTTTGGGCTCTAAACGAGTAAATTTACAGACTTTTGAAATAGGACAACCGTACGTACATTACTTATAAAAATATTTTAAAGTGATAAATAAAATACAAATCAAGCATAAATTGTGGTGTCACGGATGGTGTGATGCTAATGATGTGAGGATCGAGAGTGCTGGCAGTTTTGTTAACTAGTTTTAGTATTATAGTATTATTATAGTAAGTATTTATTCTAAAGTAAGAAGTGTGCAGAGTAAGAGTAAACATAAGAATGACAATGATGATGAGTTTGATTTCAAGTGGGATCAAGCTTGCATCTTCTGCTGCCTTGCCTCCTGCTGCGGTGGAGGAATGCCATTTGCCGGGGCCACTTTCCTTTCGTAAAGCTGCGTGTGATCGGGATATCATGACGCATGATACCTCGTGCCCCCGGAGTTTTACCTAGCGGACAACGTCACGGAGTGTTAAAATCTGTCTGGGGCCTTCGGTGCGAGTATGGGGTGACTTATAACCGATCCTAATGAAAATTACCTTTCCTGGGATGCATGTAGGCTTGGAGATAACGAGTCAAGTCCCTTCAAGCTGTATCAAACTTACAAGGCAACGAAGTTTGATAGGGCTAGGTAAGCCGCTTGATAAGTTTAATGCATTAGGGTAAATGGAGAAAAAAAAATATTGAAATGTAGAGTAGGTGCGCCCGTGATGTTGGATGATAACTGGAAACGTGGCAACTGGACCAGAAGGGATGTAATTGGCTCCAACCACGTCGATTTTGTAAGGTGATAGAGCAGAGGTGGCTTGAGCACCTGGTCTGCTGAGGTTGGCATAGCTGATGGCGTTAACTTCGGATCCTGTATCCGGAAGCCACTTGATTCGGTAGTTGGCGCCGTTGATGGTAGTAGTAAGTGGAAGAAGCTGTAAAGACATCGCGCTGATGTATTGTTCGTCTTCGATGTTTTTGAAGGTTATGTCGACGTTGGTTGCGCCGGCGTTGATGGCGTCAGAGATAATGAAAAGTCATGCTTTTGTTCCTCTTCCTTCTTCAAAACAGTGTTTGCTGTAGTGGCCAGGTATACCACGGTGGTTAAATAACACGTCTGATGCTGGATATTGTAGTTTCGGATGACGAGGGAAGTTCCCACAGTTCCAGCAGCTGTCTTCGTCGTAGTTATTGTAGGACTGATGTTCCTGGTGTTTCTTCATTTGTTAGAAGGCTGGTGGTTTGGTGGATGATGAAGATGTTGCTAAGCAGGCGCCGACGTCGACAGAGTTTTCCATGGCCCCACAAATGGAGAGAACCTTCTCGATAGTGAGGTTTGAGGTGTAAGTCTCTGTGAGGATGCGTCGTTGTATCTCCGGAGAACGCAGGCCACAAGTGTCTTGAGTATAGAGTAGTAGCGGTCGATTGACTCACCTTGCTGTCGGTCTCGTCGATGAAATTCATTTATATCCCTCAAGTTCTGCTACAATGCCATTGATTGGAGTTTTAGTATTAATGTTGAATCGGCCGGAGCTCCACAGTTGCTTCTCTTTAACCTCAAATTTATGTGGTATAAAGTAAAAAATATCAAGAGTTTCCACAAGAATACTTCAAGCAATTAACAAAGGAATGGAAATTTTCTACAGCAAAGTTCAACGAAATTCAATTATGCTAAGGACGCTATTCTCAGGTACCATTGTGGAGTTTTGTGATCTGGTTCTTCAAGCCTAGTGTTGTTATTGAAATGATGTTCATATGCGCGGCTACTTTACCTCAACTTCACAGCTTGGATCTCTCAAATGATCATAAAATATATAAATAATTTGGAAAATCGTTCAAGCCTAAAACAAGTAAATTTAATGCATTTAGTTGAAATTAAAGATGCGTTTGGATAAAGCCAGCCTGATTTCGAATTCTGATCATGATAGGTATGAAATGAAGTATCATGCGTCATTACTTCATTTCAATCAAACACGGTTTTTAAAGATGGTGGTCAGTCTGTCAGTAATTTTGTAAGTTGGTCTAAAGCTACATGGAAGCCATTCATTTATTGCAAAATAAATAGCTAGTTTGATCGACTAGCTCGTCTTCGTCATTATTTGATCGTCAGTATTTACCTACAATTATTTCTGCTATTGCATAGGAAACTTATAAAGGCTATGAATGCTATTCAGTAACAGTTCTTAGAATTGCTCCCAATTGCAAATTTATCACAGTGTAAAATTACAATGTACAATCAGCAACCAGATCAAACAATATGCTTGGACAAAAGGCTTTACTGGTGATCCTTTATCTTTCCGTGTACACATTTCTGAACATAAGTAAGTTATTCTGTGTTACTGATAATATTTAAGTTAGTAAGTTTGCTGTTAAGTACTATTTGCCTTTATGTTATGAGATTAGCACGAGCTTGATTTAGAGAATTATAAGTTGTGTAAATATGAAACACTTGATTTGGCATTTAGACATCGTCACGTAACGTCGACATTAAAATACATTCAATCGAATGATACCGTTATCGTTAAGTTAAACGTAAATTGCCTTAAACGTAAATTTTAAGCTGAAATAAATACAAAATAATAACAAATACCCCATTATGAGTATTTTTTGTAGTAAAACGTCCCACTTTCAGTTTTTGTAAATTTCTTATCCTTTATCCTTTAGAAAAGATATTGTTAACGATACTTTTGCTAGTTTCTTGAAGATTTACTTAGACAATATACAATATTTTTAATCAGAACGATGAAAGTCAACACACAAACATAATCATCATCTATATTAAAATCCTGGAAATTGTTACCTTTTAATATTTAAATTTTTTAAATTTTGTTCTTTAAACGATCAATTTCGTCTTTTACCTGTATTTTATACTGAATAATATTTTTCTTATTTGTAGTTTTTTTAGTGTTTCTCGGGTTATGGATTGCTCTCATGTTTTGTAACATGATTTGCTGATCTGTAATAAAGACAATACATACATACCTAGGAGGAATAAAAGATCAAAGCCGAAACGCGAAAAAATGCAAAAACATTTTCATTTGAAAGAAACAAAATGAACCAAATTGAATTAAAACTAATCTTTCAATAGCAGAATTAACTTAACTGTCGGCTTTTAAAAACGGAGGTTGCGGTTTTCACGGTCACTTTTCTCAATATTTACGGGATGCACCTCAAAAGTTTCCACATATCAGGCGAGGTTATTTCCACAATAAGAACAAGGTTACACATTTTCGTTAGCCCACCTCCAGTTGCTCGTATGCTGCTGGAATGTATTCGTTGATCCACCGCATCTAATAGTGTTGTATTTTCTGCTGTTTAAGATATAACTTGTCTTGTTGACTCGATGTTATACAGAAAATATAAGCTGGCGACCTAAATGTGTGGGCTCCATAGTTGGTGGAATTAGCAGACATTGGTGTGAGTGGCCACGAGGACAGCTTCAACTTGTTAGAGTAGAAAACATTTCAAATGTTTTATTGGAATTACCTAAGATTGTCTTTAGGTGAGTCTTTACAGACTTAACGCCTGCCTTCGAAGGACCTCCGTTACGAGGAGCAGAGGGTGGGTTTAAATGCCATGTAACCTTGTGGGATGATAAGTCAGAAGTAAGCTCTCCGTCTCCGCTCCTAAAAAAGTTAGCCCCAAAATCAGAGAACATGTGAGCACATAAAGCGCATTCCCGTGTTGATATAAAGCGACGAAGGCTTCCATAAATGCACTGCTTGAAAGGGAATTTTCCCTCGGAATGTCCTTGCTAGTAGGCATATAAAAGCGTACAAGTACCCCATGTACGATTTTGGGGCCCTTGCAAAGGAATTTTGTGGCATAACTGGACCGGCAAAATCGATTCCAGTGTTGAGTAAGAGATGTAAATGCTGCACGCGAGACTCCAGTAAATTTTCCATCAGTTTTCCTGCTACAGTTGCACGATGTCTTTTGCAGGTGACACATGAATAAAGTGATGAGCCTTATTCCTTAATCATGCAATCCAAAACTAACTTTAAATTCTGAACCATGTATCCAGGAATCCGGAATGTAGGAGCCCTATTAATTGCTCATTTTGTATGATGAGATTTGTGAGATGAGAGCTGGATTGAAGAATCGGTAGCTTCCTTTCGTCTAAAATATCTCCATTCTCAAGTCGACCCATTTATCGTAAGATTCTATACTTATCCAAGTAGAGATACAGTTGTTTAAACTGGTTTCTGCTGTTGACATGATTGTCTGCTGAAAATGACTTATATTATTCTTTCAACGACTCGCTTTACATAAATTTCATTCAAAAGCAGAAGGCTTCTTGAAGTCCATCGGGGGAAGTGAATTTTTTATTGTTGTTTTCACTGCTTTCTGCAGCCTTCCGATGAAGCAAAAGTATATTGTATAGCTTAGGAGTATTGGTAATTTTTCTTCAGGATCTTCTTTGGACACGGATTCAGATTTAGTACTGATACTCCCCGAAAAGTGAAATCCGCAGGATTTTGCTTGCCTGGAAAATGGCGCCATGACTCCACAGCAGAAGTCTTGTATTTTAACTACGCGTTGGGCAACGAACGTTGTATAACTTCGAGGTTAGTCTGCAATCCACCTCGAAGTGGAATATTGGAATCGCTTCAACAGTAGATAGGCACAAGACACTCCATAGAATTGTCTTGACAGAAATCACAAGGCCGGCCACCTAGAATGCTGCTGAGAGCTCCAACTTGCTGCTGAGAGCTATTTGACAAGAAGAACACTTGTCTTGCTTGTAAACAGCCAGACGGTGTTTCCTTTTAAGGTTTATGGATTTAAGGTAAATAATTACTCCATAAGTGACCTCAGATGCATCTCCGAATATATGTATCTCGAACAGCGCTACATTATCACAGAAAATTCTACAAGGACTTGGGAGGCCTTCTAATCTCTGAAATTCCATTCGCCCCATTTCTTCATGATATGACTTGCGAGTATGGGGTGACTTATAACCGATCCTAATGAAAATTACCTTTCCTGGGATCCATGTAGGCTTGGAGATAACGAGTCAAGTCCCTTCAAGTTGTATCAAACTTACAAGGCAACGAAGTTTGATACGGCTAGGTAAGCCGCTTGATAAGTTTAATGCATTAGGGTAAATGGAGAAAAAAATATTGAAAAAAAAATATTTTCGAAAAAATGGAAACCAAGGAAATTTTTTGGTAACAGGGGGAAAACATTAGAAATTTTTATATCAAGTTACCCGTCAAGCTTAAACGGGTAGCTTGATAAGACACAATGGTTGTTAAGCTGTCCATGGGCGTCGTTAGGCAATCTTTAGAGGCATGCTGTCTCAAAACATCATAACCCTTTTCCCAAATGCACGCATGCAGCTTTACTTCAGCGGTAAGGCCCCTTTAGCTTGCGTGCTTAAGCATTACGAAAAATGGCAGCTATAGCATGCATGTGCATTCGGGAAAAAGTTTATAATTCTATTAATCAGCATGCAAAACTGCCCTAGAAAAGGTACTTTTCATTAGTATCGGTGAATAAACACCAAAATTTTAGTGCAGGATCATCCCATCTAAAGAAGCTATTCCATCCAAGAGGATCAAAGTCACACACTTAGAAAATACATAGTCTTCCTTTCATCGGGACAAAATTGGCATTTGCCCATTTCAACGCACATTTTATGCAAATGTGCCTGTAGACATGAATCCAGTAGTGAGCTGCACAAATGCCCTTGGGCACTTGCGGCTACTGGACATCGAAAATTTAACACCACCTTTATAGGTAGTTTTATAATTATCTTTGACATCTGACAATCATTACGGCGATCTCATAATAGGTCATGCCGCTCACCTGACCATTATCAATGGCCTGGTGGACACTACCCACAGAGACAATTATTGGATAGGGTCCAATAAATTCCAGGTTTGCAGCTTCACTTGCAAACTGATATGGTAGTTCGTTTTACAATTTCACAAATTACGTTGTTTCATATTTTTCTGCGATTATTTGTGTCCTGAAGACGACTTACAGTTGAAGTCGATACGTTGACATAATAGAGATTACTTTTTATCAAACCATATCCTCTAACATCGTTGAATCGCAAGAAATTATTTTTATTAGATTTAAAAGGCATAGATATTACGACCTTCCAGTGTCATCTCTGCTGTAGGATTTCTTAAAGTGGCCTTCACTCAGCCACTCATCTATCGTTTACACTTTGTGTTGTAGTTGGCTCCTCCAATTCCCAGAACTGCCGAAAGAATCAATATCAGGTATTATAGCATTGTATCATATTATATTATGTGATGGGTTGAAATTACTGCCTCATTTGCTGTTGATTTTCTAGTAAGGAAGGACCCGTCCCCTAATATAGTATCAAATTTAGAGGTTGTGTGGGGCAGTCCAATGTGTTAGAAAGATCTCATGACCGGACCAGAGATGTTCCATTGTAGATCAGCCAATTCAACTCCTTGGAGATGGTACCAGTGTGTAGTCTTACATACTGTGCTTATGAGAAAATTAGTCAATTTTGAGACACGCTTTCACTGTCTATTCCAGAGTGCAAAATTACCCGGGCAAAACTGATAAAACCCAACCTACATGAGCAAAATGGGTTTAATGTGCAAATATGGGTTTAATGGGCAAATATGGGTTTAATGGGCGAACATGGGTTAAATGGGCAAATATAGGTTTAATGGGCAAATATGGGTTTAATGGGCAAATATGGGTTTAATGGGCAAATATGGGTTTAATGGGCAAATATGGGTTTAATGGGCAAATATGGGTTTAATGGGCAAATATGGGTTTAATGGGCAAATATGGATTTAATGGGTTAAATTAAAAAACCTTTAAAATTTAAATATTACCGCCAATAAATACACTCTATGGTATATATATGTGGTATGCTATAAACGGAACCCATATTACCCACTTCTGCTGAGAGTGGGCTGGGTATGGGTATTACCCACGGATTTATGGGCTTTTTCATTTGCCCATTTAGCCCAAGGCGCACTCTGCTGGTGACGTTTCTCTTTTTGTCACTCCGACTCTCACAGCATCAAATATGATGACATTGAATCTGCTGTTGTGGCGCTGTAAATTAAGCCTGTGCATGCACGCCTCACAAGGACTACTGCAACTTTAATGATCACCTGGACTTTGAACATGGATATGATTATATAACAATGATACTTCTTCATTCGATCTTACAAAGTGATTGTTTCCTGTTTCGCTTTTGATGAGTGGTTGCTGGACTACATGAAAAAGTGTACTGGAAATTGTACTGTTAGTTGCTGCAATTCTGGATATGATGATTGTAAAATAAACGAAATATAACGCATTGAGTTGGATCCAGCCCCACATCATCATCATCAACCGCGCGCGAATCAAATTAACTTTTTCCGTGTGCGGTCTTTTTGTCTTGGTCCAGCAGGAGCGAAAAAAATAGTAGCTATGACGAAGAAGACATAAGAACAGGTAAATTGATTTGGTGTAATCAAGATTTTCTCTCAAAATTGTTTTCAAGTCTAATTGAATGAGTATAGTTAAGTTGTCCTGTCGTGTAATCCTTTCTGTATTCCTCATTAATTAGCAGTCATTATCACAGAAGTCCGGCACCGACAGAAGTGATCAGTGCATCATCCTTGCCGTAGGTATCGCACAGGAAAAATTATCACAACAGCCATTAACTACTCTATCCTTTATTCAGTCTGTCACAAAATCCCAGGTTTCCCCATATCTTTTATGCTGAAATTCTGCGGGTGGATGAGTGAGGACTCAACTTGCCACGAGGATGAAGCATTTCACTTTTTGCTTCTCTGCAGCAGCAGCCGCACTACTTCAACATAACACACAAGTACTACTACTCTCTCATCGTGCAAACAAGCACAAGGTCTCTTTTGCTACTCTAGCAATTTGGTGTAAAATTACAATAATTATTGGAGATTGATTTTGTAAATAAAATACTTTATTCAGTTAAAATTAACAACAAACTGTGTTAACTGCATTTTACTCAATTTTCACGAGGTCCTGTGATACGAACAAACTGGCATAAAACTCTGACAGGAAAGTGGGCGTTTTTGGGTCGATTAAAAACTTCATCAGTTTTTAGAATCTGCTCGTTTTACAACACAGTCTAATCTCTCACAATAAAAGACAATCGAACCAGCGGTACCATATCTCACAACAACCCTTGTTAGTGCCATTAGCAGTAGCTAAAAGAATGAGTGCCACAGTGGAATTAACGTCTTATTCATTTTGTTACCAGGAGAGAAATAAAGCTTTAGATTTATTGTCAGTAAATAATTCATGTCATCATATCATTAGTCACATACTATATTGTACATGTAAGTATGCAAATATATATAAATGTGAACATAACATAAAAGTAAGAGTTACCTAGACGAGGTCCTCGGAATAAGTTAAACATTGTAATAACCTCAAACCTAATTATAGAAGGGAACGCGGATGTTCACTAAAAATATAAATATGTTGGTTGGGCTCCGGTATACGGGGTCTGTTTAATATGGACAAATAGATATAGCATTCAATAGCCCTTGACCTCAGGACTCAAACGGTACCCCTCTTAACTCTTATCTCACACCCGGTGACCCGCTACTAGTCAAAAACTAAATCTACCTACAAGCAAGGCGTTTGATGATACATGGCTTCAAGTTCATCTAGACTTGCTAGGTTTAGTAGCTTACAGCGATCTTGGTGCGGACCAGCACTCAAAAACTTTGTAAATATATCTGCTCGTTGTATTGACGCATGGATATGGACAAGTTCCACTACGCCCCCCTTAATTTAAGAACGAGCTAAAAGATATGATGTGTATTGTTGTGATACGCCTATTTAACTGTGCAGGTAAAGAATTGTTGTCTTTTGTTGTTGTCCTGAGAAGAAATAAGAGAGAATAAACATATTAATTTTTGCACTTTCAATTATACTTCAAGGTACATGGTTATTAATAGTACATGGTATAACATCACTGAACAATGCAATTGAAATTTTCATACGTTACTTTTATCCTTAGGATAATAATGTGAAGGATTACATTGCAAATAATTTTATATGTAAAACAAAAAAAATGCTGTCTAGACAGTCGCGATGTTGATGGTTATTCAAATATTCTTTAAAGGCTGTACTGACTATTTAACAAGAGAGCTAGGACCTCAAATGCAATATCAATGCAGTTCTTTTTAAAAGGAAAGTCGAATGGTTGTGTCAACGTCGTCATGAAAATACATTTACTTTTTTTCTGCTTATCAACGAGTAGCTTAACAAATTTTAAAAAGGCCAATGCAATGATTAATGGCTATTTTTTCAGGTTACCAAACAACATTGCCTATTTTAATGTATACTATGAAGCCTTATATTTTTATTATGTATAATCTACCTTTATAATTTTACAATATGCCTTTTAATATTCTGATCTAACATTTTGTAGTCTAAATGATATGAAATTGTCACGTAAAGGAAAATGTCACATTCCTTTACGTCAGGAAATTCTGTTCCTGGTTGAATTGGCACGCTAGACCGTTTACATTCATTGACGCGGTATTGAGTCAGTATCTTCTGAATCATCTTCAGATTTTGAAGGAAAATACTGCCAGCAGGAAAACGGAGAATCTTCATTCCTATGAATTTGCGTTTCCTTTATTTTGAATTCAAATTGTTAATGGTGTCATCCAAAATATTTGCGTTCGAGGATACCAGAAGTAAATCATCGACATATCGATTATTGAGGTGGATCATAAACACTAGCCTTGAAGTTAATACTCGCAAGGAAGCTAGTGAGCTTTTTCTCCTGTACAGGTATGGGTGAACTTATGGCGCAAAGAATTCAATAATTATGCAATAAGATTATTAAGATGCGATAAGGGATCCTGGAGTTCATCCACCTGCAACAAAATCAGCACTTTGATGCTTTAAAGTGATGATAAATGTGAGAGTAAAAAGTACACAATGCCATCAAATAACAGTAGACACAAATACGATTGATTGAAATTATTATTTCAGAGACTAAAGCAATTTATTGAAAAGATGGAACCGGAAATTACGGATGGAACTTAAATTGAAAAACTCGATTAATTAGATTTAAATTATCTCTGATTTACCTGATTCTTATTTAGTAATTTAATAGGAGAAGTCGACTTTCCTTTACACTTAATTCAAATAGAAACAATTAAGATATTTAAACTTTAAGACTAAATATTTAACTAAACACGAGTCACAGAAGTAACGAGTAGATAAACTTGCAACCTCGTGAAAGGTTGGCACAGTTAAACCTATTTTATTGGTGACGCGCTTCTGGACAATTTTAACCTTTGGCTTCTTATGTAATAAAGTAATTGACGGTTAAGCAAAGTGGCAACGACTGTAGCGATTATATGAAACCTACTCAGAAATATATTATGATTCCCGAAAGATGACACGGAATAGAAGGGCAAGAGCACGCTACTATCCGAAGAATAAATGTGCTACAGTCGTGAAAAACCTCTTATCTAATTTAGTTAGTTAATTTAACCTTACTAATAATTCTCGAACCAAATTGATGTAGATCAGAGATGACGGTAGAAATGAGATGACTGACTAAGACCAAGACTGGTCAGCTTCCTCCAAGAATAGACCGGAAGGAATGCGAGTACGGTACTGGACCAAGGATTTTGGTGCTAAGCCGTGGATTCTCTACCAAGCTAAGGATTTTGTACCAGGCTAAGGAGGCACAAATGATGCGCCTGTGGTTTAACTGGTGATGATGATACGGATGGTGGAAGCTCAACTGAATGAGTGATCCAAGGAGCGTATGAACGCCTATGTGGTGATGGTAATAACTGCTGAGAAAATCAGCAGCAGCAGCAGTGGAAAATAATTCCAAACTTTAACTTAAAAGATTCTACGTTGCACTGGGCAAAAATAAACTTAAATTAAAATGGAGGACAATTTAAACAATTCTCAACTCCAAAAATAAAACTGAAAACTTAATCTAAAACCGATTTCGGTTACTTAAAAATAAGGATGGGAGCTTCGGTTCGACCACACAAAAACTTATACCTAATAAATTCCCTACCTGGGAGAAGTGCTTGAAACAGCAGAAAAAATGATAACTGAACTTGAGTAATGATTGATGCTGAATGAGAGTGCTCTTTCTACCGCTGGCTTATTTTATGACCTGGCAGAAAGAGTCCCGTTACTATTTAGGGTGTAGGCATGGTTGCAGTGGTGGTAGTCCATTTAACATGGATAGCCTACACAAAAGATGCTACCAAATCGATGACCTGTGTGATGATTGGTAGGTGATTTAGCAATGAATAGTGCATCCATTGTTAGCATCATGGTCTTGAAAAAGAAGACGTGATGAGCTCGAGCTCTGCAACTGCATGCGGATAATCGAACTTGGAGACAAAGAGATTTTTAAAGAATGGGATCGTTTGCATTTCATGCAAATCGCACTTTACTCAAATAAATGGAACATTCTAATTCTAAGGAACTGCCATAGTCTAACGCTGTGGATATTAAAACTTTTTATTACTGGATAAAGACTATAAGACCCCTAGTAGATTATATGGAAAATTACGAGAAATTACACTGTCGTAGTCCAACGCTGTGGATATTGAAACTTTTTATTGTAGCATAATGACTATTAGACCCTTAGTAGATTATATGGAAAATTCCAAGAAATTATACTGTTTAGTTAAGGCTGAAAATAGGATTTTAAATCGTAGCTTATGCATATCCTATGCACTTGTATTTTCATGCCTTTACACTCCCAGCATTGCTTTTCTTTTTGATTCTATTCAAATGACAAAGTTTGTTTGGATCCGGCTGGAGGCCCTCCGGAACTTCAATGTAAAGGTCTACTTCCAAATCTCTTTGGAGGAAATCCGTAGCTACATCAGCAGAGCGAATGGTCATATTCAGCTTCACTGCAATGGTGAGAGTAATGCGTATTAACTTCAACCTTGAAAAATGAGCAAGTGTCTGAAAAGTGTCCACATCCGGAATTAGAGTAAAACCTAGGGCTACTAGCCTGGATTTGTATTATGGATGTAGGAGCAGCGGATCATCTTTCTCGATGAAATCGGATCATCTTTCAGAAAACCCATTTTGTTTACATAGTTCTTTGATTCTTGCGTGGAACAATTTCCATGTTCTTCGTGGCTATTGAGTTCCATCTGAATTGATTACTGCCAAAATTCTCTTTCAGTATTGGTAATCGCTTCATAACAATTACGAGGTATAACAACATGATGTGAATCGAAACGCACGGCCTTTGTTATCTTGTCTTTTTGGCGTAATCCCTCTCTACAATCTTGCCTTTGTTTTCGTTCACCCTGTTCTGAATTAGATTTGCAGCTTTGGAGCTCTGTGGCATTTCCACCACTACCGCTTGGCCAACTGGCAGGTGAGTGGGGTGAGGAGGAGGTTGGTTTATTTAATATGGCAGTGTCCATATTCCCAGATGATCCTCCATCCTAGTCAAATACCTCATCAACTGCTTCTTCATAACCTCTCCAGCAGCTCCATCACCAGCAGCATCTTGGAACACGAATGATCGCTTTCAGGATCATCCTCTTCATTCTCTGCCACCTCAAACTTTTGTTCCAATTCTGGGGAAAGCGGTGGATCTAAGGGCTCCAGGCCTGTTCCCATTGCTCGTAATTTTGACCCTTGGCAAAATAGAAGCAGCGTGGGATTCCCCAGGCACTATATGAATTTGCAACTATCCAATAGTCTATTTTTCGATATCATAATTTCCATCAATCAACACCGAAAGTGTCACTATCAAAAAATAGGACTTACCCCCAAAATTACCCCCACGGGGTAAGTCCTTGCTTTATTCGATTTGAAAACTGAAACTTGGTATTTAAATGTGTTATGGCTCATTAGAGCTTAATTTATTACAAATTATGATTGACCCCTAAAATTGCCCCCCACGAGGTAAGTACTTTTTTTATTCGATTAAAAACCTTAAACTTGGTAATAAGGTTTCTTTTGACTCATTAAAACTTAATTACCAAGTTTTAAATCGAATAAATGAGTTGCCCTGTGGGTGGATTTTAGCGGTCGATCATATTTTTGAAAAATTTATTAAACCCCAATGAGTCGTTAGCATCATGCATACCAAGTTTCAGCCTTGAAATCTAACAAATAACGAAGTGTCCCCAATGGGGGCAATTTCGGGGGTTAGACTTTTTTTTGATCAATTTACTCTTAATTACTTAGAACACTCATTTATCAAGTTCAAGCTTTGAATTTTAACAAATACCGAAGTTACATTAGGGGGTAATTTCGGACGTCAGACTTAATTTTTTTTTAATGAAGTCTAAATGAGTCATCACTCTCAATTCTGATAATTTCTGGACTGACCGATAGAGTTTATGAAAGCAAAAAATTGGTGCTGGAGAGCTGCAGATGCGTATCTTCCATGGGGAACCCCATGCTGCTTGTATTACGCCAACTGCCAATATTCCAGGTAACCAACACAGCCCTGAAGGGCTCAATATGTGTCACAGGCACATATGATATGAAATTTTAAATAAATGAAAAGAACAATCTTTCTATGAGACTGGAGATAAACTCTAGAAATCAGCCTCGAAAGAGCAAATCCAACTAGAACTCCTTTTATCCCTGGGGTCCCCTTGGGGGCGGTGGGATCGTGGTCAAAGGCAATGCTCCCAAACATCCTTACATTAGATAGAGTTGGCTTGTTTTTCATAATGATCTCAAATGGTGTCATATGCGGTCTAGCAGCATTCATAGTCCTATGAAGAATGTGGATGGCTAATCTGCACGCCTCAGCCCACATTGATTTTGGGAGGCCACTTTGAACAAAGAGAGCTGAGTTCCGTTATCCGCCTCATTTGGCGTTCCACTTTCCTATTCAACTGAGGACAATAAGCTATGCTTAATCCATGAACGATGTCTTTGCTCTTTAAGTACTCTGCAACTTCCGCTGATTTCAATTTACAAGCGTTGTCAGTCTTCACATTGGCACGATTTCCAATTGGAGTCTCAAAAAACTAAATTGGATTGATGATGCATTAAGCTGCAGTTGACTTGAGAAGCATGAAGTCCAACCGCACAAAAATTGGAGTTGTGGTCCACAATAACCGTCACGTAATGTTGCTTTTCAACCTGAGTGGCAGTTTTCCGGTCAGTTTGATGTGTATGTACTCACCAGGCTCACATACAGTAACTTCGCTTTTACGCTTAAATAGCAGGCGATTAGACTTTTCTAAGCGGCAGTAGTGACATACAACGTCTGAACTCAAATCGGCAAGATCGAGTCCAGTCGCCGCTCCGTTTTTCCGTAACAGCAAAAAAGGTGAAAGTTTTCTTTCTTACTGAAACGCAGTGGGTATAATTGCTGCATTCGACTAGCATAAGGGCCAATGTCATCATCAGGATTGAAGTATGCTTTCTGCTTATCAACTATGATCTTATGCACTTTATCGGCCAGTAGTGGCCACTGGAAACAAGTTAACAGAACCAGGAATACATAGGACATTCTATATCTAACAAGTTGACCAGTTAAATTCCCGCAATTTTTCCAAATCCAAGGTTCCATTGCCCAAGGCCTGAATCACATTATTTTCGCCAGCGGCACGCACCTTGATAGGGTTCAACATTTCGAGTTGTCAGAACAACAGTCTATCTTAACTGCTATGATGGGAGCTGCTCGTTTGTGCTTGGCATCAAGGTATGCAGCTAAGGTAGGTATGGTATGCAACTAAGGCCATCGCCGCTCCTCCTAATTTTGGAACAAGTGCAGTTGATGGGTTACGCAGGATGCCCACATCTGACAGATGGTTACGTTAGTAATCCAAAAACTTCTCTGGTGATACAATAACCGTTGAGGCCGAGTGATTCATAAGTGCATTGACATCACAAGTGCTGGAAATACAGTTTTACAATACAAATAAAGATTCATTATTCAACCAGTGGTTTGAATCACTTGTACGGTTTATATCAGGTATGTCACAGATCGGTGTTACTTTGAATTGCGAAGAAGGCTGTATGCTATTTATAATTTTTTCCTCCTCCATTCCTCCTAAAAAGAGGTTCGTCAATCTGTGACATACCACCTATTAGCGATACATAGTTTTCATAGTTCAAAAATTTGATTTTATATACATTTATTTGTATGACAAAGTCAGTGATTTATCACCATGTACTGCTGGAATGTCAGAAAGGTGAGTTAATGACTTAGAAGAGAAGCAAATAAGTAAATTCTACTATAATAGGACTAACTAACAGACAGCCTAATCAGTAATGTATTCGCGGTACATGCAGGTAAAAGCATGAAGATTTCCATGTTTTCAAGAAATCTTGACGTGGACCTTCATTCTAATTTATTAATCATAAATGTAATTCGAAAAATTCGGCAAGTAAAATTCGGCTAAACATCTTTCGAATAAATTCAACTAGCAAACTCATTTTTTTCTATTCGACAAGCAGATTTTCGACTAGAAAAAGTGAGGGTGCAAGATTCCATTCTGATATATTATGACTAAGACCCAAAGGGTGCCGATAATTTGTCAGAATACAATCTTGCACCTGGATCAGAAAAAAAATACTTGTAAAATATGCATCTTATAGAATTTCTTTGCTTGCAGAATTTTTACTTTTCAGTCGAATTCGTAATTTTGTGATAAATGTAAAAAATAATTTCAACTCCTCGCGAGGCATAATGATAAGTGTTCTCAGTTATATTATGACATTAGAGCTCACAACACAGAGTACTACGACATGCACAATTTAACAAAGTAATATTAGTTTATGAGTTCATAATGCTATTCTTATTATATTTTTATATCATGGCTCAAGAAAATTAGAGACGAAGATTTCACTTTATTATTACGTACTACCCGTTGAACAAGATCCTAAAATCCGGGCACTCGATATTTGCCCGAATGATTTTTTTGAGAAAGAAACATTATACACTGCTGACAATTAAAATTCATAATTTTAATTGTCAGCAATTTACTGTTTTTATTTAACTTTTCAATAATACGTTTGGGTTCTGATTTTCATTAGATCAAACAAGTCCTTCCAAAGATTCAAAAAAGAAGTACTTTTTTATTTTATTTATTTGATCAACTTTGAAAACTACCATTTGAAAAGCATGTAACCGTTAAATGGCCGTTACTCTGGTACCCTTTAACCGATTTCGACCAAAATCATTAGGCTCCTTACTTGTTCCCCCAAATATCAGTATGCAAAAATTTTCTCCAACATCTTTAACAGGTTCAAGTAGCAGTATTTCTGTCACCAACACTAATACCGCTGAGTCTTTTGATAACAGGAAGTAGAAAGAGACTTAAGTTAAACTAAACTAAGAATTTATGTTTTGTTCCTTTCTGTTAATAAAGTTTAGCAAATTGATTTTTGCTAATTGCTTTTCGATATAGAATTGATTTATTTCGGATTCAGCAAAACACTTTCTGCAGAATTTTTCGGCAACTTTTGCAGTCGCCAGATGTCTTTCTGACATCTGCTAGCGACCCCATATTAATAAACTATTACACTTTTATACATTTTTTTTCAAACATAAAAGGGAATACACGTTTTAGCTATTTTAAAGTCAAACTTAAATACGTTTTTCAAAAAGGACAATAAGTAATGTGTTGTATTTATAAAAACAAAATATGATGTCATTATTACCATGTTTAGAACGAATCTGATATTTTTTTATCAACTTCTGGTTCTAGTTAGTATGTTGTGTAATGATTGTTGTGAACTACAACAATCATCATTACTTGTAATATAGAAATATTATGTAAAACATATACCTAATAACCGACCGGTTAGATATGTAGGTACTTAAAACTTGTTTTATACCTGGTACGTCAATAGGTACCTATACTTTGACTCAAGGTTACCATTTACTTCAATCGACAAGGTGACCCGACTGATTATGGGAAACACCCGGAACTGTAATAAATGTATTTTGTAAGATGATGATAATGTTGTAATATAGTATTATATAACTATCATGTAACTCCGTCCCACGGAGATTTAGCTGTAGCGATGAGTTCAGTTGGAATTGGAACACGCTCGGCTCACCGCTCCAATAACCTGTCAGGGACGCCCCTGCATTTTATAGCCGGCCTTTATTGTTGGAGTTTGGTTAATAAATAAAGATTATAATTATACTTGAAATATATAATCTCTCCTCAAGTTATTGAATCCTCATCCAAGTCCCCTGGGAATATATTTTTATAATGTTGGAAAGTGTGAATACATTTCTGTAAATATATATCTTTCTCAGTGAACATCCGAGTTCACTTATATGTATGTTAACTAATTTATTTGACTGTAAAAACATTCCTTCTTGATGTGCTACTGACTCATGACTATAATACGGAGTCAAGTTACATGAATGCAGGCCTCCGTGATGCATACATCATTAAGTAATTATACATTAACTAATGACTATGATATAATCTGTTATGAATCTTCGATACAATAAATCGAGAGCGTATTTACTTCTCTCCAGATAACTGATTGAATAACATGTGTATTTTGCTTCGCTCATTTATTCAATGCATATATAATATTTTACATGGTAGCAGAGAGATAAAGTATATTTTTAAGTACGACGTTAAAGATAATTTTTAGAGTTTTTTTATTGTGAGAGATAGTCCGTCCTTTTTCTTTAGAGCTTTTGGGGCTAAGTGAAATAAAACTTTGAAACCACTGTCATTTTGGGACAGTATAGTGCAGTATTTCGTGGGAATTTCGTGCAAGTGACAGAAATTTAGGAACGTGAACTCTGTGCGTTTACTCGAAGTCAAAGATACTAACATCTTGTGGACTGAGTGAAGACAGGGCATCGTTGGAATTCAGGGAATTTATCTATTTCTGGTCATAATTTTCGTGTTTCAAGTTTGGTAGTAAGCCAATTATTCGCTAAAAATGAACTCATTGAGGAGTAACGTGCCCATACTGGAAGGAGCCAGTAATTTTTCACTTTGGGAGATACACCTGACAGTTTATCTTCAAGGGTTAAACTTGTGGATATTTGTGAGTGGTGATGAAGTTTTACCGACTGGAACCACTACAGAAGCTCTCGCTGCAATTAAGTGGTGGAAAGCGGAGGATGCTAAAGCAAAAGCTCACATTTTCCAGACACTTAACCAAGATGAGGTTATGCAAGTTGCAGACAAAGCGTTTTCAAAAGATGTGTTTGATCATCTGAAAGCTATTTACTCCAGTGCATCGGCTTATCAGAAAACTTCCACTTTGGGACAGTTTTATAGTTTTAAAATGATGCCTAATGAACTTCCGACCACTGCGTTTATCAGGCTCACGACTATAGTGCGTTCATTGAGCACCCTGAGCATGAAAGTTAAAGATGAGGAGTTCATCACAAAAATGTTATCAGTGATGCCATTGGAAGCTTTTGGGGCATTTCGGCTGGCATGGGATTCGGTGGAGGAAGCTAGGCAGACTAAAGACTTTCTGTACACACGCTTACAAAATTTTAAGCTAATGTACAAGACTGAAGCTAGTACAGCCGCTGCTAATAATACTACTGTTGCGTTTTTCGCTGGAAAATCAGGAAGAAAGAACAGGAAGTTCCGTGGCAAAGGAGGACGAGTACAGGGACAAAGCCGTGGAGGAGGTCCCCGGACAGGTAACCAGAATGGCAAGCTTTGCTATAATTGTAAAAGTCCTGATCATTTAGCCTGTGATTGCGATCAGCCAAGCGAAGACACAAGCAATAATAACCAGCCAAGAAGTGGTCATGGTAACAACACAAATGGTAATAATGGTAATGGAAACCGCACCTACCGTGGCCGCTGGCCTGGAAATAGGATCAACAGAGGTGGTACTACACGTTCTTATCATGCTAATTCTGACGGTCAAAATGAAGGTGGAGGTGATAATGCTGCAGATGATGAAGGACATTGCACTTCATACTCGCTTTTTGGAATTGATTTCTTCTCCCCAACTCTGATATTGAGGGAGAACGGGGAGTGGTTTTCGAAGATGCTGCATCTGATGAGAGTGATTACGAAGACGCTGTAGAAAAATTGAAGACAGACGAGGCTTGAGACAGTTGAAATTTCCAAGCAAGTTACGGTGGAAGAATTCATGGGTCAGTATGAACATGAAAAACGGCTTTATCATCAGACTATTAAAACAAGTATGCTGTTACCACCAGCTGTGGAAATAGTTCCTACACTGGGATACAAAGCAATAGCCTTGGTTGCTTATCATCTCTCCCCAAACAGCAGAAGAACAGAAGTAGAGTTACCGTTCATTTTGGATAGTGGATCATCGCATCACAGTAGTGGGGATCGTCAATCATTCTCCCAACTTGAGATGCTTAAGGAGCCTATTAAAGTCAGAGCTACAGGAAACAATAATGCTATCCAAGCAATCGGAGTGGGGACTTTGGATCTGGGTGAAATCCGTGGATGTAAGCGGCAATGTTGCAAAATTCGCAATGTATTGTACATACCAGGATCAGTCAACTTGTTAGCTGTTGCACCGCTGGTGGACAAAGGTCACAAACTTGTGATGGATAAAGAAAAAGCATATTTTGAGAAAAAAGAACATATTTGCATGGAAAACTTGCGGTTGACTGCTGAGAATCAGGCAGCCACTGGCATTGACGCAAATGATTTACGAGAGAAATTCTTGTGCGATTATTGCCGTGAAGGTAAAGCCACACGTCAACCTTTCAAATGAAAAGCTGAAATCACCAAATGTGAACCTAGAGAGTACTTACACATTGACTTGACTGGAAAACAATCGAGAATCAGCAATATATGATGGTCACGTTGGACCATGCATCCAATTTTGTCCAGTTACGTTTATGAAGCACAAGTCTACATCAGGAAAGGCTATTGTGGATGTGGTCCATTTCTTTGAAACTCAAACTGGGAACAAGGTGAAGCAGGTCAAGACAGAAAATGCGTTGGAATTTACCACAGTGGAACTGGAGGAGTTTCTGAGGGGTAAAGGAATTATACATGGCCTCAGCATTCCTTTCTGTCCACAGTTAAATGGGCGTGTAGAGCGTCAGAATCGCCGCATAAAGGAATTAGCAAACACAATACTAATTCAGAGTGGGCTTCCAAAAATGCTTTGGGCTGAGGCTTGTATGTTTGTGGTACACATACTGAACAGAACAGTGAATAATGTCAATTCGAGGATGCCAATCAAGTTCCGCATTCCACTCCGTCGACTTCCAAGAATGCTAGTCCTGTATCGTCTCCCCCGAATACCACAAGGCTTCAAATGGAGGCACCTTTTGGAACAGTAACATTTGAAAATGTTCCAGAGGGGCATGGGGTAGAGGTTCAAATACCAGGTGATAGGAGAAATCGTAAAAGTGGATTACGTAGCAAGGAAAAATTGAAGCAATCCGTGCAATTTCAGTCTCATTATGCCAATGTAATACCACGAAATTATCGTGAAGCAGTAACTGGGGTGGACCGAGAATTTTGGTTGGAGTCAATCAAGGATGAGCTTAAAAGTCATGCAGAAAATGGAACATGGGAAATTGTCCCTGATAAGCCTGAGATAAGGACTCTCAAGACTAAATGGATTTTTGTCATTAAGGATGATCCATCATCAGATACGCCAAGATATAAATCCAGGCTAGTAGCAATGGGATTCTCCCAAATCCCCGGTGTGGATTTTTTTGAGACATTCGCAAACGTAGGAAGGATGGAAACAATTCGCATTATTCTTACCATTGCAGCCAAACTGGACATGTTTATTCGTTCAGTGGACGTCAAAACAGCTTTTCTCCAGGGAGAATTGGAGGAGGAGTTCTACATTGACATTCCAGAAGGGGTGCGTCAACAGACTGGAATGGTTTGTCGATTGTTACGACCATTGTATGGAATAAAGCAGGGACAAGCTTGCTGGGAAAAGAGACTAACTGCGTTTCTGAAGACCATGAATTTTACGTCCAGTGAGTATGATCCTTCATTGTTCATCAGACTGGATGAGGAGAAGACATACATAGTCTGTTATGTCGATGACCTACTTTTGGTGTCAACAAATAAATCTGTGTTGGATGACACAATCAAGAAACTTAGTCAAGAGTTTAAGATAAAAGAAACGCCCATCAATAAATTCGTGGGAATGGAGATACTGAGATTGCCTGATGGTAGCATCTTTCTGCATAATAAAAAGATGGCACAGAAAATACTTACACAGTTTCGCATGAATGAGTGCTAGCCTCAAAGCGTTCCAATTCAGCCAGGAACTGATTATCCCATCGTTTAAGAATGTGATGAGAGCATTCCATACAGACAAGCAGTTGGATCTTTGTTGTACATTGCTCGCACGTGCCGACCTGATTTATCATATTCAGTATCTGAGCTGGCACAATACAGCCAAGTCTTTAGTGCGGAGCATTGGAATATTGTCAAGCAAGTCCTGAAATATTTGCAAGGCACAAAGAATGTTGGTTTGCTCATTAGCGCAAAAGACAAAAGAATCATCTTAATCGTCTTTTGAGGTGCAAGCTATGCAAATTGCAAGCGCAGTCGTAAGTCCGAAACAGGCATAATGTTTTTCATCGGAGATACTGCTGTTGTAAGGATATCCATTCAGCAAGATGTGATTGCTCAATCAAGTACTGAAGCTGAAATCATGGCTGGAACGGAAGCTGCCAACATGGCAATATATCTGAGAAAGCTTTTAGCTGAGTTGGGTTTTCCACAGGACACGCCAACTCTTTTGCTAATGGATAATATGAGTGCAATTAGAATTGCACACAATAATACTCTCCTTCGCAAGACAAGGCACATACACCGTAGATACTTGGTAATTCACTCGTATATCAAGGACGGGAAGATTGCTTTGGAATTCATTTGCTCAGCTGAACAACGTGCTGACATACTTACCTAATCCTTGAGTGCTGGGCCTCATATGCGTCAGTGTGAGTACCTTCATTTGATTGATTTGAATGATTTGGAGACAATGTATGACCAACCCATTGTTGCATCTTTTTACACTGGGCTTCAGTGTAAGGGAGGGAATGGAAATGATGACGATTTTCCTATTTTGATGCCAGAGGAAGATCCAGAATATGGAGATGAGCATGAAATAGAACAGCAAGTTGCAGCTGCTGCCGCAAAAGTGAGACGAGGTTCGTTTTGGAACAGTTGCAAAGATATGATGATAATAGCCATCTTGTTCATTATTTTTAAGACTGGAACATGCTTTCAGGCTGTTGCTAATATACCTGTATTCTGGAAACAGTCGAATATTCCGGTCGTTAGTGGGTACATGCAGTATGATCTCCAAATTATACTGTTAAATCCATGCACCTTGTTGAAAACCGCAAACATTCCGGCAGTTTTACTTGCTTTGGCTGAACGGCAATGCCAAGACAGTTATGAAAAGGATTTTCTGGACTCATTATCATCTATGTGTCCACATGGAAAGAAACCAAAGCAGACAGATCATCACATTCAAAAGCGACTCATTGACGTAGTCATCGGAGTAGTAGTAGTTTTGGTCGTTGCGGTCATCGGTGGTGGCATTGGAATTGCAGCTTACATCAAATCTGATGGAAATGCAGACAGAATTGAGGAACTGGAGAATGGATACACGAAAATTATCCAAAATGTAGAGAACCTGGAGAAACGGTATGCTGATGTTGCTGAAGTTGTTGCTGATGTGGTGCAAAGGTTCAATGAAACAGTTTTGTTCTTGAACGATCTACATCATAATCATACAGACTTTCGTCACAGGTCTGTGTACCTTGGATATGCTGTCGCCAGTGTCGTGACAAGGATTGGACTTGGAGTGTCAATTCTCCACGAAACATCCAGGGAATGGAATCAAGGAAAGGTCCATATGCCATTCAGGTATTATCTGAATGGCTGTGGACCTTTCCTTGATTGGTGCCCCCAGTGTGTATAATATTTAACATATAACAATACAGACGATAAACCCATCTAAATTCAGAGACCATTATTTCCTATATTAAACGCCATTTTAATTCGGGTCTAATTGTTATACAATGCAGTTAATTTTTGTATTGATAATGTGAAACCCTATTTTCTGTGAAAGTGTTGCATATATTATATAAACCTTATTAATTAGCAATTAATCCAAAAGGAATAAATTCACTAGATGATTAAGTCTAAATTTTGAGTTTATAAGATTAATAAAGTACATTCATTTTTTTAACTCAATATTAACAGGATTTAATTATTAATATTATTAACTTCCGATTGCGTAGCAGGAAGTTAATGCGATTGCAATGTTGTCTGTCTGTCTGTAAACACGATATTTCAAAAACTACTTGACCGATTGACACCAAACTTGGTACACAACTTCCTTG
>JAQIWN010000577.1:0-30072 GCA_034699025.1 Entomobrya cf. arborea Gr-Col-00668 | reverse complement strand
GGTGTCTATGTACCAAGTTTGGAGTCAATCGGTCAAGTAGTTTTTGAGAAATCGTGCGGACACACAGACACACAGACACACAGACTACTTGTTAAAAACATTAACTACCGTGCTACTCAATTCGGTAGTTAATAATGCTGTGTGGTGGTGGTGGTGGTGGCAGTAGTGGTACATGTCTGCATTGTTTGATGTGTATGTATGGGAGCACCAGCCGTACTTCCGGCCATCACACATTAACTATCATTTTTGTTGCGTTGTTGCTTCATCTTCTATTCTACTAATTCCCCTTGTACCCCTTTTCTTCTTTGTCGTTTTCTCGACTAAACGACGACATAGCATAAATAAAAATATACCGATAGATGTATACCTACTAACTCACACCCAGTGCATATTAAATTGACAATGGAGCTTGATGTTTTTTTATATGGACTTGTTTATTTGCATTTATTATTAAGTATTTTGTGGACGAGATGGCTTACAGATATTTAGAGGGAACGAGGTAAAAAGTGGCACACAAATATGCATGCAGTAAACCAACTCAAGTGTACTGTTTTGACATTGTATACTGTCAGTAGTATTATTAAAACTAGTTCAAAAAATTGTCAAATCTTCGTGTAAACTTGAAATACATTTTTTTCTTTACTGAATGCTCATTGTTTAAGAGAGGATTGGAAAAGAGAGGTACGATTAAATTGTAATCAATATTATGCAGGTAAATTTACGCTTTTCAAAATTCCATTTTTCTGTTGGGGGCTGATACAATTCTTATGCATTTCTGATTTATGTTAATTTCTTGTAGCTTTGCTGGAGACAATGCCGAGAACTGTGAAAGAGGTGGAATAATATTTTTTTGATACTTTTTTGTACGTTTTCCATCAACGCATTTGAAATTGAGTAGTGGGTCAACGAAACAAAAAGACAAGCGACGCCCCTCCACCCAACCGTGACCCCTTAGTTTCAGTTTGGGAAGAAGTAAACTGACTTATTTTGAAGCAGCATGTTACGTTTATGTACTAGCAGTTATATCACCTGAAGCCATTCTAGCCTTTTTCCATTATTTCCATTTCCAGATCGTTGATTATCCAATTGCTAAGATGGTGGTTGGTACCACAAAATGCAAGGCAATGTCGCTATTTTACTTTCAAAGTTAAACTTTGTTTGGTCATAGATAAGCGGTGCGCTAAGAAGATTCGATTTGGTGTAAGATGGCTGATGTTTGAAAAACAGTGTGCTTAAAAAGATTTTTATCATTTATTTTAAAGATCTTACAAAATCATCATTCCACCTGTCTTTTCCAGTTCTACTGAAGGACTTTTTACAAGAAAAAAGCGAGTATACCGAAAGAAAAGCTCTTAATCACTTTTATTATCTGGAATTTCAAAATACTTGTCTTTCCCAGAGAAGGCTAAAAATTCTTCCCCCATATATTTTATTTGCAACCAGTTAAAAATATTTCAACTTTTCAACTTCTTCTCCAGTTTTCATGTTGTTGTTTTCTTTTCACTATCTTGTCCAAGTAAACTCGGTTCAAAGAACAATTTTCTTTACATTTAAAGACTTTGCATTGAAATTTTTACTTAGGTCCTTTAATAATAGTGGCAATTTCGTTTTTACACACTGCCCAAACCAGATCTCCGTGAGAATTTAGAAAATGAGCAAGTATGAAGCAACATTTAAAGTGAACGTAATTGTGTTTTGAAACTCGAAAAATCTTCCTGGCCAAAATGTATTGTTTTAAAGAGCATTCCATGTAATCATGAAGTTGATAATGTGATGATCATCATCACTGCACATGGCCTTTAGTCTTTTGGTACATAGTAGTTTCGCATCGCTGGATGAAGAAAAGTCCCCGAAGACACAGCAATAATCATTCTGGCTGGACCACATGAAAACTTACAAGGGCGAGAAAAACCCAACAAGCTAATACGCAATCAGTCACCAAACCACACCACCCATCTCTCCAAACCAACATATGAAATAGCCATACAGGCAGATAAACGTTAGCTTATATGATGGGAGTATTCTGATGTTATGATGAATTTATGATGCGTTTTTTTGAGTGACCAGAAAAACGCGATGGAAGCATGTTACTTAACCGCATTAAAGGGTTAGAATAATAAAAATGCGTGGGCATTTTCGTGTCTTCAATTCAATAGACTAGAATTGCGAATGATTAACCATTACCATTATTTATATAACTATACCTATTATTTCTGGATCCTCATCATCAGCATCATGATCATCACAACATCAGTATTCCAAACAAATAAAAAAGAACGCATTAAATTATAGTCCGGTCCCTCTTCGTTCTATCTTTCTGTGAGTTTTATCTGATCGTATAATCTGACTGACAACAAAAATGTAAAAATGCGTTTGCATGAAAAGAACTTGTAGGAGGTAGTGGGAGTATGGGTATGAAGAACCAGCAAGAAAAAAGGGCTTGAAGCAACTGTACATAAGTATGTATAGCATGGCATGCCATGTCATTCGGCAGCAGCAGGTCTTGCCACTTTTCATGGCCCAAATGCCATGTATCATGTTTTGGGACTGATAATATCACATTTTTATCATCATTTTTACCTGCCTCTGTGCTGCATTAATGCATACCATATACCTATCCATAAATTTTACTGCTGCTTTATACTCCCGTCGTCGTCCGACAGACATCATTTTTGTTGTAAGGTAACTTTCTGCTCTCTCTCTCCCTTTATTTGCACCCGTTTCTATGTTCCCACGCTTGAAATTTTCCCAGGCTGTGTTGAGCGATTTTTAACCAAGTTCCCTGTTCCTAATTACTCATTCCATCTTTACTCTCTCATTTTCATTGTTGACTTATGCAGAGGTATTTCATGAAAAAATGGTTATTATGATGAACGATAATGTATTTGTATTGTATTATCGAATGACTGTATGTTACATTTAAAAAAGCGATCATGAAGTTGCAAATAACCAGACCACTCTCATCTCATCATCATTGGTAATTCGCTAGACTTGCACATTTCGCTTAAGGAATGGTAGCAGTACATATCAATGATAAGCATTTTGTGCTTACCAAGTGTTACTGATGGACTAATGGGGTGATGTTTTGTAAGTTTCAATTGTACATCGTACAATGTTACTTACTGATATCTTTGACATGACAGGTAATAAAAATTAAAAGTATGAGTACAAGTTGAAATATTATAGAGAGTTCAATCCAGCGACTACGAAGTTTTCATCAAACTTGGTTATCCTTGTTTTACTGACCACTGACCAGTCTTACATCACAATTTTTATTTACAAATTGAAGTATGAAGTATGATTCGTACAACTCGTTAAAAGTTCTTACATAAATCTAATGGAAGTATTCCAGAGAGAGTAAGGTGTTTATTTTGAAAAAAAATACATTGTAATACTCGTCCCACCCAATCCAGATCTATAAACCAATTCACAGAAAAATATTACTAATGCATGTATTGTGTGTACGGCCTGAGAATTTTAATATAAGTGTTAATTTGACGAAGAAGATGATAATCTTAATGGTTAATCTTATCCTTGCATACTATATTCTACTATTACTATACGCCCACAGTTTTGATAATACTCACCTAACTCATGAATTGTATGAATTAAATTTGGATAGATTTATTTATACTACTCTACTCTATTATGATTTTTCACGTGTTTACCTACAAACCTAACAAAAACAACAACTAGACACGCAATTGATAGTTGGTACCTTTGAGAAACATAAACCACTCGTCAAGTAAAGTTTTTCAAGCCATGCTGCTTTTAATTCCACCAGTTGCACGAATAAATTATGGAATTGATTTAATACTCAAATGCATAATATTCAACATTTATTTACGAGCCAACCATGTGGATTCGTAGAAATTTTAATTATGTAAAAATTACGATGAGCTGAGGAATCCTGACGCGTACGCAGACAAACAAGTAAGTATAGTCTGCTTTGCGTCACGGGTCGCTTAAAAAGTTTATTTCTCGCGAAATTTATCCAGACGTAATGTTCTAAACGTCCATCATATAAGATTTCAGGAATATGCACACGTAACAAGGAAATAACCTTTACAAAGTTATCGGACTCGTATTTTACACGCGTCAAAATAATTTAACACTGTGGTAATTGAAGTAAATTACACAGATAGACAATTCAAACTTCAAAAATGGCGAAAACCAACTAGGAAGTGACAATCTATCTGCACTGCTGTGCGTGTGCATACAAACAAATATGGATAATTTTCAAGAGATGCACAAAAATTGTTTGAAACAAAAGGTTTTTTGGCAAAACTTGTTTGCCAGAGTTAGACCGGAAAAATTAGTGCTTTGCACATAAACCATTAAAAACTACTAATTCAAAAATGCATTCTTTCATGGCTCGGAGATTTTTTTGTTCGCTGGCTCAAGTAAATATATGGTACATTTTTAATAAACAACAGCAATTCAGCAAACACGCCAATTTCCTTATTTATTACAAATCGCAATTTTCAAAATGTTGGCTGGCAAAATGTAATAAATTACTTTTATCAAAATTAAATGAGTGTATATGATTTAGAAAATAAAAGTGCGCACTTACTGTAAACTCCATTATACAATTGAGTTTAAGATAAAGGAGTATTGTCCTTACGCAATATTTGTTTTATAAAATAAAAATGTTATATTATATAACACTCATTTTATGTTCAGTTGTTTGTTTAATTGAATAGATGTTCATACAAGCCAAATATAGACTTTGGTCTAGACTCTAAAAACTGGTCAACTTTAAAAAGGCTCATTTAACTTTAACTTGTTAAGAATAAATCATTTTAAAATCTTATTACGCCTACTTATTTCAGCCAAATTATCTATATTAATTTATAAAAAATTGTATGGATAGAATGTTTCCTCTATCTCTTTTTAATAAATAGGAAGTACTGAGCAGGAAAGGGTAAAAAGTGTCATATTTCCCCAATATCACAATCACATATCATATTCTGTCTTCAACCCAATCCAATATTTAGATGGTAGATCATATAAAATGGTTTCTTTTTGGTGATCTTAGTTCATGGTTTGCCAAGCTACAAAGCTAACCCTACAATACAATTCTTCAAAAGCATCAAGCGCTCTCTAGCATCTTTCATGGCATCTACGCTCAACCACATACCAGTACATACATATTATATTCTTTTGAATGGACACTAGGTGGCAACAACGAAGTGATTAGCTTTGTCTATTTAGATTTAGCTTCTGTTTCTCTGTACAATATTTTGCCTAGTTGGCAGTTGCAACCAACTAGTTGGTTTGGTATTTATATCTGTCAATCTGCCCCATTTTTTTGCAAGTAACTCAATACATTTTTCTTATTTCTTTGCGCCTGTGTATTGAATAGACTGCAAAATTTCACGTTCACACCCAGGTAGATCCAGCAATAATATACACCTAAAATGTTTGCGTAACGAGGAAGAAATTCGAAAATATGCAAAACATTTCCAGAAGACGATTTATCATAATTTTTGAAGCAGTTGAAAGTTTTGAGTGAATGTCAAAATAATTCTCTCCAGAAACATCATACCTTACAAGAGGAAAATTAGTGAAAAAATTATGTTTGTTCCTGGATGTCATTTCGCAATTACGGCCTAAGTTTGTGTCGCGAGAGTTGCCACAGATGTGTTCAATCCCAATATTATGTACATGGATATATGTATGAAAATGTGTAAAAATAAGTGTAATTTAAAGACGCGTGTGACCTTCACCTTGAGCTTAGTTATTGCAAAAATTGTTATTGTCATGATATGAAACAAATAATGGAAGGAAAGTTTTTAGATAGGACAGCCTATATAGAATATATTTATTATCAGTTTCAGTAGCCAATTAAGTGTTCCACTGGCATGCTCCGAGACTCTTAATAGCTCTATATTTTGTGTGCAAAATCATCTGAAACTTCCAAGTTCAAAAATAAGTTCTTGAGATGGATAAAAAATTGACCTCTAAAGTCTGATCACAAGAAAAATGACTGTTTTGCATTTCTAAACCCGTTTTGATATTTTAAGTATGAAGTTCGATTTCACTTTTGAATTCCCAAAGCAAATATTGAAAGCAGATTGTGACATATTTGCTAATAGATCTTGTCGATTTTCATACATATAATGTGATCTTACAGTCAAACATTTAGAACATATTTTGTGGGTGCTTCTTAGAATATAATATTTCCCTTAACTGCGTGCTGCTGTGCTATACCAAGAAGAAGATCGGTTTTTACTGATGAGTCATTTACCCAAGTTTTTCAAAACCCGAGATAGTTCAAGAGAAGATATAACAACCGTGAACGCGTACATAATATATTTGTATTACACGTATGCCCATGCCCATGTAGTACATTATGTAGCAACAAAGTGCGAAGAAACTATGTATTCCTAATGAAATGATTATGTGCCAACACGAGTTGCTAAAATTGGCAAATGTTCTGGTTTGCTAGTTGGTATATTTTTACTTTTACTTATACACATAACTCAGAGCGAACGTGTATATAAAATGCGTCATCAACTACCATATAACCCGTTAAGTTTCTAAAATCAGCATTCTCATTTGCATAAGAACTGCATAATGAAATATTTACTCACCCGTAATAGCACATGGTTCTTTGTACCGAAAAAAATTATAATCATATGTACTTCTATTGTATACGTTGGATTAAGTACACCTGTGATTTGTACGGCTTGTCTTAGATAAAGATTAAGCGTCAATTAAAAAGGTTGATGCAAATATACAATCGGACCACTACTGGGTTTCCTTTTTTTTGAACCTTTATACTTCTTCTTGCTGACAACCAAACACTCTGCGTATAAAAATTTAATTTTTATATAATAAATCCATGCTGGGATCTTTCCGCTCAATTAGATGCATCAGTAAAGTCACATTAAACATGATGAAACCTAATCCGTGGGAGAGAAATCTTCGTTGTAATCCCAGCATCTTATTTCTTCTCCGTCTTTTCTTCATCGACCATCTTCAAGAAAGCCAGTAGTTTCTCGAATGAATGAACCAAGTTTTTAGTACACTAACCACCTTTGGAAAACCATTATAGAGCTCTACAAATAGTTTTAAAATGACGGGGTGCTACATACCGAATACCGATACCGATTGAATTTCATACGTTGCTTACCCATAATAATGGTTTATATTATACTGTATACATATATCTAGATATATATCATGGGTGTCTTGTTCTTGTAAACACATACATACATGTTACTTCACATTATATCTCGAAGAAAATAGATGGAATAGATATTTACAATGAGTTTTCAAACACGATAATCTTTTTCATCAATGTCATCTGAATAAAGCTCGGCTGCTCTTATATTTCCTTCAAGTAAACCACAATTTCTACTTGTAGTCAATGCAGCATAACTAACTTGATTTTTTAAATTCCTCAATACTAAAAAACATGATCATCTTTCCGAAAAATAAAGCGATAAAAAATTCTATTATGTAGATCCATGTACAATTCTCATACACTCAAAAAAAATCAAATCTCACAACCTCTCCGCAATAATCTTTACATTGATTACTAAACGATCTGTTGTTGATAAAACAAGCTGATATATTGTAATACAGAGTTTTGTCCATGTAGTAGTATGTGAACGAACGCAGAGTGAAAGGGATTTTGAGTACATTCAATACAAAGAAGACTGATTCTTCATATTAGCGTACTCTCCCCGATAATCTTTTCTCATGTTTGTTCACTCCATTGAGTTTTGTGTTGGCGGACACCAGCCGCCGTTGTAAGATTAAGATTTACGAAGAGAAGAGATTTAGTAAAAAATATCAAGAAAAACTCTGTTTGACGTTTTTTTGTGTACACATTATGAATCTTATTTGAAATTCCGAAATGCTTTTTTTTTTCTGAACCATCTCTCTCAGCACTCTGATAGTGTACCTATAATGCACAGTATAATCTAAAGGTAGAATGATGGCATATGGCTATGAATATCTGACACACATATCTTTGCAACATTTCATAAAACAGACATTGACGCATATTACGTACCTATATGATCATGATCATCGTAGTAGCTCCTTGTCTACTCATCCTTTAATAATGCCTTATTACAATGAGTCGAAATGGGGTGTGTTGACAATGCTACACGCATAACACAGCTCAGTTTTTCAAGAATATATTGGAACCTTACTGTGAATTGTAATTCTGAGTCAAAAGCAATATCTATACCTATTGCATTGTAAGTATGCATCTACAGATTATGTGTATTTTTATGTGATCAGTTTATAGGTTTATTTTCTTTCTAAAAATTAACAGACACGCCACCAGGAGCAAACAACCAAAACCAAACGTCCGTAGCCTGAAGGCTTCTCCAAAAAAATTCATGAATGAAACTTGTAACGAAACTACAAGAAGGTCTTTTCCTTTCGAATACTCTCGCAGAGGCAGGCAGAGCATTTGAAAGCGTTATTTGGAGAAGACGATGATAATGAATACTTTTACATGAAAAGGGGTTTGCCTCGTATTTCTCCCATTGTCCCAACATCCCTTAAAATTCTCGTAAAGGGGTTCGGAACTGAATGAAAACTTCACGGTGCACTGACGTACACCACATCACGTAGAACATTCATCATTGCCCATTACCAAATATTACACAACTAGAGAATCAGCACGAACGGATGAGCAGAAGGGTCCATCAAAACCCCAAAAACCAAATCCTCATCTAATGACATACAAAGTTAGCTTTATTATATGAGGTTCCATATAATCTTGGTAATATATATATACACACGGCATACTTGTAACCAAACAGCCGAGACTAAACTTCTTCCCAGGACGTCAAGTCAGCGGAATCATTGAGACAAACAAGTCAAAAGGGAAGGAAGGAACAAGTGTCTTTCGCTTTTTTGCTCTTCCAACATTAAAGCAACACCAACCCTCTTTGTTCACATGTTCAAGTTTCTTTGAAAACCATACCCTATATCAAGCAAGTCAAACACGAAACCAAGTAACAAGTAATAAGTCAATATTACTTTGTCGTTATTTCCATTCCATCACATTGAATGTGAATACCACCACCGCACCAGCAGTACCACTACCACCATACCATATTCCTTTCTTCATGACATGTAGAACACAATTTTTGGCCACAGCAGCGAAATGGTGTATAATATGGTTGCGAGGAAATGTGATATTACAATCCTGAAAAAAAGCTAACAAAAAATACGTCGTAACTTGCAAGGAAATGTTTTTACCTACCTACTAAAGCCAGAAAATAATCCACACCATCCACTTCCCTTCTGCAGGGCTTGCTGAAGCCATACAGAATTCGTGGTGGTGGTGCTGGTGGTTTGGGAGGATGAGACTTCATGAGAATCTTTCAATTTAATGTCTCCAACAACACCATGTACATTTACTAATATTACACAAATAATCTTTTAACAATGAGATGTGTGTAGGTGTGTACTTCACCAAACGGTCACGAACAAGCGTTTCTTAACTTTTTATTTATTCCAGTGTAAAAAATATGGGTAAAGAAAAAACAAAGTAGGTGTATATTTTTCTGTAATTTTTTGTTAGAGATGTTAAACGTTGGATTATAACGATGTAAGTAAACTAACAACGATCATAAGATGAGTAATGCAAACGGTCGAATAATCCATCAGAACTGTGCCGAAATGCACAAATTATCTATTCGTGATTATCCATAATGGTAAGATGTGTATGTAACAATGATACTTAATTTTTTAGTAAGCATATTTGTTTATTACACCCAAGTATGCATTTTCTTCTTAAATTGGATGAATGGAGTCATTATAACTGATATGAATTTTATCATATAGCGCCAACGTATTCAAGGACAAGTTTTTATACCTGTGTAACGGTGTGACCCATATCTTAATAAAGACAATAAGTATGAAATAAACATTTGATTATGATTACATTACTGATGGGATGATTATCGTCAGATCCAATCAGTCTTGTTAAAATGATCAAATATCATCACGTTCGCAAGACAAGATATCATAATAATTAATAAAACTGCCTCTTTTCATTTTTACAGCACAATAAACTGCCCGTTCGTAATTAGCTATAATGATCCAATGATTGTTGAGTGATTGGCTATTTAACCAATGATCATCATATAATAACTAATTTTGCATGCTTTACGTTAAATCGTAGAAAAAACATGATTAAAACATATATTGCTTGTGACGTGAAAAAAAGCATTAATACGTAAAAGAATAATGTTTCTACTTACTATGTCAGAGAATTCCATTTAAGGTCGCTGCAAAACGATGGAAGGAAGATGCTAACATTTTACTTTCTTCAGTTTTTGGATAACAGTTACTGAATTGATCATAATGAAATGGGAATCGGGATCTAGTCATAGCACCACTACCACCAAAATGACCAAATTTGTCCCAATATTTTGCTTTAAATTGGATTTCATTAAACTTTAAATCTGGTGCCGTCGGGGGAACGAAACTGTTCCAACCCTTAGACATTTTCTAAAGAATTAATTATATTTCACCTAAAACAACATACACCACACCTTTGAAGCCAGTTATGCTCAACAAGGTAAGGTTTACTAAATATGTACGTTATTCTTTTCAAATGGTATCGATTTCACTGATGCTTAAGTGCACTCTCTTTAAAGTAGCACTTACTCTATTCGACTACTTCTGACAAACCTCAAAGGTGTCTCAAGAAAAGTACGTATGTACGAATTTCTATTTAGCTTTTTGATGACGAGTAATTAATCGGGTGTGTGTAGATATACATCTCATTAATATTAGTTGGTTTAAACACCTATGTCCTTATTATGTGTATTAGCTAGTGCATTTGTACACTACAATATCCAACAAGTTATGAATTTCAGAACAATTCCAGATAAAAAAATATGCCAGACTATGAATTGCGCAACAAAATCGATATTTACTTGTGTATATTATGTATTATGCATACCTTCGAATTCATCTAAATCGTTATTTTGAGTGTCAATTTATTTACTCATGGATCATGTATGGATATTTAAAAAAAAAATTCTAAGTATACAAGTATTGTAGTTAGTCATTTGAATGAATAAATCCGCATAAAGATGTTCGATGTGATATAAACTACGTTCTTAAATCATCTCAACAACAAGATGCGTTCTAAAAACATAAGGCATGAGGAAATGAGACTTTTATAATATGTTAAGCTACACCCCCACATGTGGGCCTTTTTGGTTGCTCATTAGAATAGTACAAGAAGATCTATTCTCATCTCACAAGCAGCAAGAGATCGTTCGGTAAAAAGGAGCAATTACATGGTAATTCAATGATTCCAATGATCATAAAAGGAAATATACAAACTATTGTGAACATATGCAACATCTTTAGTTATAGTTGAAGCATCTATCACCGTGTACTCTCGTATTATGGTACCTTCGCTTGTTTTGATAGGAATCCACAGAGAAATCCCACGTTGGGGGTGACCCTTTCGTGACAAAGTGTAAAAGGTTTTTGAGAGAAATTGAAAAGGAGAGAGGTAAAATATATATTTTTTCTTGAAGAAAGGGTTTTTATGAGCGCTTATCCATATACACACATTACATTACAAGTAATGAAACATAAATAAAAAACTTTTGATCTGATGATGGTCATATTTTACGATGTAATAGAGGAGTTGACAAGAAACCAACAATACAACTCCTTTTGAGACTGTGCCTCTTCTTTTTAGAATCAATAGTGAAATTTTCTACATTTTACCACCTTTTGCTTTACGCACAGCATTTCAAAGCATCCCCATCCCGTCTGTCTATACAAATCAAGAGTAAAATGCCTGACCTCTAGCCTGCAGCACACCGTTCGCCAGTATTTCACTTGGAAGAATAACCCTTGACAAATATGATATCCTTTTTACTTTCTTTGAAAAAATATTAAAGTGTGATGATCAGCAAACGCCTGGGATAAACACATGGCAAGATAAGAGCACCACCGCACCGTAAAATCAGGACAGATCAGTACAAAAGCATCTCTGTCTGCTGATCTCCAGCATATCGTTTCATTTTACCCTCATCATCATGTACCTGCTCATCAAACCATGCCGTATCATATTGATTTATACCCCCACACATCATATCACATAACGCCCATATTCTGGACAAAATGTATAAAAATCTAAGTTCCATAACATTTTTGTACAACAACCAGTATTTCTGTATAGGACAGCAATTTGGATTATAAAAATAAATTCGACATTAGAAAAAAAGTAAAATATTTAAAGATAAATAGGAGACCTTGAATTATATTTTTTATCAACTATGATGATGTTGATCAATGCCTCCAGTAGATTCCCGATATATAACCATGATCCTCTATATTTTGTTACGCTTAGAAAGAATTCAGTTAAATTCTTTTTTGTACGGTTAGTTATATACAAAGTATCTAGTGTTACGAGATCAATATGCAGTTTATTTTATACTAAACTAGAGTACAAAGCAAAGACAGTATGGGTATTTTTTCAACGAATAAGAATGGCTACTGCTTTTGTCTCGTCGTCATTATTATAATCATCACCATCATTATAGAAGCCGAAGCAATTTATACTCATTTTATGTTGGCCACCTCGGCTCTTTGCAAGACGATGACGAAGCAGCCTAGTAAGCACTTTATAGTTCTAATATACATTAATGCGAGGGTGTCCAGTACGAGTACGTATCGGCTCGGTACAATGCTTTGATATCAAAAGTTAAATTCATTGAATGTTGAGTGTTTCATAACAATCCTATTTCCAATTTCGTAAATCCAAAACTAATATGAAAAGGATGAATATAAGTTTAAAAAAAGGTAATCAATCTGGAAAATATGATTCACAATTATTTGTAGAAGGTAACGTATTGTTCTAGAACTGAAAATCTCTTTTGTCTCACGGTGCCCCATTTTGGGATAAGACATATATAGTAAGATGTACAATAGGTTTACTTACCAATGCAAGATTAATTGGATGAATAATGTCTCTCTCCTTTACTGTACTGGATTGGACTTTTTTACAGCTATTTTATTCACTAGAATCCCAAAATATTTATCTTGTGCCGATCAAAAAATAATCCTTTCAGTTGGTTCGGTTTACAAAATCTCATTAGTCTTGCACAAAAATTGACACCGTAATAAGATCACCGTCATTTTATTCATCAAACATTTTTATCATAAGAGTAATTATCATAATTTGAATCACAAAATAATCCTTTTTTGTATACTTAATTTTCTAATAATCCTAAAATTGTCCAAGATTATACGATATAAAAAAGTCATTCTCGCCCTCAACGAAGTTTTACTGACATGCTTTCTCGCCTTTCTGTTTAGTCACTGCGGTGCTTATATCATAATCGAATCATGTTTGAAAGCAAATTGTCGGGTTTGTCAAAAGGATTTTTTTCTGCCACTCTGCACTCCCTCGAACTAGTGCATACACAAATTAGTTACAGTACGAGTTGTATTTGATAGCGTGTTATTAATAATAATGCCATGTTTGTTAATGCTTTCCAATATTATAACATGTTCTTGAGAACGTTTTGCTTAAGGAGGGATTTTACACTGCTTAAGATAACCTTTTGACTTAAGTTGATGAAAGTGTGATATTATGCTGTTACTGTACTAATAATTTTCAGGCAGTTTCTGTTTCACAAACCATCGCACATAATATCACCACACGACCATAAGCAGAGATTGTATAATACCGACTCACTATTTTCATTTCTCGCTGCTGTCCAGAGAAAAATCGCTTTGGCTTCGTTAAAAACTTGCCGATGAAGGTTTATTATAGTGACTAAGTATTTTTTTTAAGACGGTCGAATTTTGTCGGCTTATTAAAAATTCCCCGCACACGAAGAAAGATAATGTGAGTAATAAAGATGATGACATGTATGTATAAATTAATATACGGCTTAGCAAGATATTTTGTTTACCTTCGAGAAATCTTAAACACAGTTTTCTAAGAGAAGTGAAAACTCCAAAGGAGGAACAAAAGTCGATTGTGTATTTAGTGAGACTAGTTACACTGATTGATGAGCAATGTTACAGAGATAGTTTTTGATATGAGCTGATAATCGTCACGACAGAAGATCACCAAAAAACACCACTACTCCTACACAACTAACTAAAGAAAACGGTGTTTTAATGGAAAACATCATTATTTGTTATAAAACATGCTATATTTTCTCCTCGTCTGAGAATTTCAAAGAGCAAGTTATTTGAAACGGTAAAAGGCACTCAATTTTTGTGTATAGAACAAATATGCTCTATTATAAAGATCGTCAATAAGTTGTAAACAGACAATCGAACTTTTAGTAATAATCTCTCAGGTTGACACTATTTTTTGGTTATTGAGTATTGTCCAACTATGATGAACCACTACATGTTTTCGTTTTTATTACGTATGACATTTCGGACAGTAAGTAATCAACAGCTAATTACTTTCTGCTTCAAATGATTCTATTATTAGGAAAAAATAATGTAGCATACAAGGGTGTACTAATGATGATTGGGAAACTTGGCGTAGTCAAGTAATTACAGGTATTTATTGCCAGGTTTGCACATTTTTTTGTAAGAAAACATGAAAAACGGACTAAGGTATTCCCACGCACGCAGTTCCACTTTCGTGCCTGGCCACCCTGATTTCCTTCAGCAGAAGAAGCTTTCGCGTCGCGTATCATACATACTTCCGCTAAAAACCGTGAATGTTCCCTGGTTGACAATATGTAGTATCAAGTGGCTACATGTTGATGCGATTTGTAAGAAAATGGAAAGATCATGTGCGTAGCAGGTTAATTTTGCTTTGACTTTACTTCAGCAGAATTCAACCAACCAAACGGACTTACCCTTCAAGGGGTAACCAGCTACATACTCATATCAAAAGCGTTAGAAAACTCAAGCATACTATGAGTGTTTTGTGTATCGAGGGTATTCTATACAATCGAAATGTTATGATATATGATTTGAAAACCTACGCAAAACGTTTTGAATTATAGCATATATCGGATAATCGGTTGCAAATTGTTAGACGCGTTAGACGTATATTTTCGACCTGGCGAATTCAGTACAATTTTCTAGAAGTGAGTGCAGTGCAGTTATTTCATTTTCACACTAGTAGTTCTCCTCAGTAGATTTTAGTAATTGAAAACAACAAATTGTCTAATTATTTCTAATTGTGCATTAGATTCAGATTGGAAATTCTTTGCAGAAATGTGTTAAAGTAAATGTCAAGTGATAAACTACCCAACCCCCGTTCAAAACCCCTACGCATTCGATAGGAAAAAACGTAACTACTTACGGAGAAAATTCAACTCATTGATCGACAGGTTAAATGAATAGTTACAGTAAAACAGATTTTAATTTCGTAATATCATGTTTGCAACTTCACTAAGAATAAAAATAGTAAATGACACTAATAGGCTTCTTCCTCATTAAAATGGCATGGGACTAGATACAAAATTAAAAGACTCATATTGCTTTGTGTTTGATAATGATGTCCCAGAACTACTAGTGACTAGAAGGCATGCACTCATAAATTTGTATTTTGTATGTAATCTATGTGGATAACTACTAGGGCAAGTCATGGACGAGCAGTCTGTAGATTTACTATTGTCCCCTTCATGATGAACTTCATCAAGACATCAATTTAATCAGCCTGGAAAGCTAAATCAGATGGAAAATTATTAGGGTGATGTTTTATGCTACTTGGTAAAGGTTCTCATTCATAGTAAATTACAGTGCCTCACTGAAACTATACTAAGGCTACTAAAAGATGCTGAAAAAATCAGACTTTCTAAACTAAAGATTATTTTGTACATTCTCTGCAGTGATTGATTCTATTCGAAGTTGTCCTTTATTAATTGTTACACAATTTCGACATGCCTTGCTTGTCAAGTTTAATTGTTATTGCTTTTCGGTTTAGGATATAAAAAACAAGAAATATGAACAAGGAACTCATGAATCTTTACAGATATCCAACTAATTCAAAACGTCATTATAATTATTGTAAGGTCGGTATGGACATTTTGGACACACGTTTTTCCACTTTCTTAGCATCTTTCACTATCTTCAATCTTGAAGTCCACTGTAGAGCGCTTATTATTTGCTACTCAATTGTGAACATATACACGGTCTATCCGTAAAGTTAACTTGGTCCATAGTCTATTCTCTTTTATAAAACACGGAAGATACTTGGAAAACGATTTGCATTTCCTGCTCATTCATCCACTTAATGTAAATTATTACAGATTAACAATAATTTTCTTCAGAGTATACCCAAAGCTTTGAAATATCCAATATAAAATATGTTTATGTCTACTTGTAATTACAACATTGATAAAAGAAAAAGCTTTTGTGCTTCAAATCACTTTAAGTATAAATACTGTACATAAGTACTTTGCTAGCTGTATGCATGCACTGACTGACTGACTGGAACATGGTTTCAAATAAAGTCCAGGAGTTTTTTTAAATGACTAGTTTAAAATTCAACATTTTGCTGTCGCTCTTCAATTTACATAAATATTTGCATTGTTTTTGACGCAGTTACAGTAGTACAGCTTTGGTTAATTATTGCTTGTTTATCCAATGATGCAATGCAATGTGAATCAACTGATGACTTAATCAGTCAGTGGAATGGAGAGTATGACTTATTAACATAAGTTTTTATGTTTCATTTTGATCATGTTGATGGAGATTTATATGATATTGATTATGTGAAACATTTGCATTGTTGAAGGGTAAAAGTATAACGACCGTCTGCGTCTGGTGCGTAACTTAATGGTAATAATAATACTTTAAACAAAAATGACTGCAAGAATGAAATGGAGAAATCAATGAGCTCTTCGATGGGAAAATCGCTCATGTCAAGCTTTCTAAACAATCACAGTAATTATTCTTGATGGGGGTAAGCTAAAACGAATTTTTTGGGTGATGGGTTCCATGTAAAATGGGTTTTATGATATAGAAAAACATACCGAAAAACATGTGCTTACCTAGACCCGAGAGATCAGGAACCTTTTGCAGAGACTTGCAATTTATGGACGGAACCATCTGAGCGTCATTGTTGATCCTTCGGTGATGAATAGGCCGACAGGGGCTAACGAATTCATCGTCGGTCTTCTCCACTTTAATGGTGATCTGCTGAACACCAGAATTTGATACGCGGGATGGGGAAGATGTAGAAGATGATGGCCCAGCCATTTTATTATCAAGCCGGTTCACCTGTTCAAAAAAAGGAAAGTCGTATGAAATAAAAGATTTTTATGCTATTTCCTGCACCCCTGGTTGGTAAACTTTTTGAGTACTTTATGGAATTGCAAAAATTTGTTGGACATGCATACGTTAAAATAAATTTAATGTATTTACACAAAGAGGCAAAAAAATTTATGAATTAGAAATATGATTTATGAAAATGGTCCTGTTCTTATTTAAAAACTTTACAAAAATACAAAAACTGATAACATCTGGATATAAAATACATTTTTACTTTCCAATTATAAATTATAATCGGTTTGCCAACTCATTGATCTCAGCAAGAGATTTTAATGCTTTTTTTTCTTCTTCGAATCTATTTTTATACAAGCAATACCAAAACGGAATGTCAGAAGTCGGAAGACGTTAGTCATCAAATCAACCGTAGTATTTTACCCCTTTTTGTTTCTTACGGCAAGTCAACAGTGAGTAATTAGTCAACGTGTCATGTGCCCTATTTGTTTTTTGTGGGGACATCCGGCTACATGGCTGACTTACAAGATAAACTTACAAATAGTTAAACAATGAAGTGTATGTGACAAAAATAAACACAGAAAAACATTATGACTGCATATGTCGTTAATCGACACTGCATAATTTTAATTTTCAATTAGAAAAGACATAAGTATAACTTAAGTGAACGACATGTTGACTGATAGTATTCTGTCATGTGTATTTAACAAGTTTTAATCTATGAAAATGTAAATTTTTGAATGGGCAAAGTTGTACATGGCAAAGCGAAATGACTTGGAACAATGGGTTGAAGTTGAAACTGTATAGGATATGATGACAAATGATCGTGATACAAACGTCATATCGTACAAAATTATACATATGTACGCTTGTATGATACCTACTTTTTAAAGTTCAAACTACAACCAAACATTATATTATGACAAAACACCAAGTATGACTGAAGTATAAAAAGATCTTTCATTGCAACTTCCGTTCTTTAAGAAAAAAAATTCCATAGCTTGTGAGTGATAGCACATGGTTTGACGTTTGATATAACTTCAGCTCAGCACAAATAACAAATACATAAACTCAAGTACATGGTCCAGTGATAAACTAGGCCCTTTAAAGAAGTCCTTCCTTCAACATTAATTTTGATATATTCATACATTGGAATTGTATCGATAAAATGTATGAGCACTCGGAACAAGTTGCTATTTCGATCGTTTCATTAAACTAAATAAATATTTTGTATTAAAAACTAGCAGTAGTGGTGCAATTATATGAAACTCGTGGTGAAATCACTATTTTTTTATGTTCCTCCAGGAGTACATGTAAACTTTACAAATTCTCGTTATCCGTTCCTTAAGCCGTGAGTAGAAAACAGAAGATCATATTTGCCTTTAAAATAATAAACAAGTATTCGAAATCTGCTTAATAATTCATTCAGCCAATGGCCAAGAGAAAATCAACTCAAAACACTCTCATGCTCCTATACCTGGGTAAAAAAAGATGATGATATTCCTTCTTACCAAAAATCTCTTCATCTTATTCGTTGTCAAATAATGCAGAAAATCATGTTATGTAATGTATAATTATGCATGTTCGCGTGTGATCAAGATAGGTAAAATGACTATCAAAATGTTTGAACGATGCTCTAAGTGGCTAATGATTTTTTCAATAAACAAATTAACTGATTTTACTTGCTTGAAGGCAGCAAAATTTTATTCGAAAAATTATTGTGAAAGGAGGGAATTCTTCTCTTCCTTTAGTTAAGAATATTTTAGGTTATTTTATATTGCAAATTCATTCATATTTAAAAGGAATGAATGATTAAATATAAGATATATTAAGTGGTTCAATTATGTTGCTATTTAACCCATAAAGCCTCAATCATGAATTATGTATATGCATAGGTATTTACTTTGCGTTTGAATAATAAAAAGACTAGTAATTCACATTTTGTTTCAACCCAACACACTCGCCCCCTGTCATGGTCTCCGAATGTCCCTCATAAAATATTTGTTAAATGAATACATACGTTAAATGTAAAATTACAGCTGGCTATGAGAGCTCTAATAGTAGAGAGTAGAGATATGTAAGCATTACCAAAAGTTTATTACACAGTCCTTGAATATATTATAATCAAAACTTTTGATTTTAAATTCCAAGATTTCTGGAATTATGGTAATTTTGTTGATCTGGTTGGTTGATGATCTTGTAATTCAATTCTACAGTAGTTTTTTTCTGCGTGTTAAAGGTAGAGAATATTTAATATGACAAAGGGTAAATTTGAAACTGAGGACGAGGACAAAAATGATGCTTACATATGATATGACAATACTCTATAGGTACTCATTGTTTAATCAAGAAGGACAATTTTTCGCAAGTATATATCTAAAAATTCAGTTTGAATAGTATTTTCCATTTTATGAACCTACACTTTTCTACGTGTACTCTTTTGGGTTTTCTGTTCTGTTCCTTATTATTTTAATAGAACTACATTTGCAACAAAGAATCGTGTGCTGTCTGCAAGTGGAAGTTTATAGACCATGCATTATAAATTGCTAACTTTATATTGACTCCTCTATAAAAAAAATCTTTTGTATGTTTCTCCATTCTTTGCACAATTCATATACAGAAGCTATGTAAATAAGGAACGAATGAAAGGCAATGGGAACAACATACGAAAACATAAGACGCTTTGATTTCATACCTTTACTCTCCAATTCCTGGAATTGTATTGAATTTTACTCAAACTTTCTCGATGATAACGGCGCGTCATCATTGAGCATCGCATTAGTATCACAATATTTTTGAGGAACAAAAAATAGAAAATGCTATATACTGACACTTGTACTCTCCCCTCACCTTTCACCCTCTCACATATCAAATTATCTTTCTCGAACAAATAATAATATAAACTCTTTGTAATCATAACATAACATTAACAACATGTTTTTCAATATAAGATTTTTACTGATACAGTTTTATATTTTGTATATAACCTTTTACATGAAAGAACCAAGGAAAACTAAAAGATGTAAACTTATACGGAGGAGGAACGAAGAAAAAAATCTGTCTTCATTTGGAAGAAAATAAGAGCGAACAATATCATGTGTCATGTCTACTATGCGTTTCACTAATGTATTATCCGTCAAACATACATTTGGGTGACATTCACTTGATGATTGACACCCTTTTTATTTCGTATTTTTAACAATAAGAGTTGACAGTAGCGAAAAAAATATCAGCTAACATGAATTAAAGGAACAAGGAGAAGATTTTTCCAGATATGTCAAATAGCACATCTCTCCTAATATTGACAAAGTATGAAGAATAAAAGGCTTACGTTTTTTTATACACCTTCATTATTACCTTCCATTATTTATGTATCGTTGTACTTCTATTTCTTGTAAGTCTTGCGTTGTATTTTTCCATGTTTTACGGGCTAATATTGGAGACCTATACAGAGGAACGACTACAGTATAAAGCACAGATATGATCTAGCATCTTATACAGCATCATGAACAGACTTTTTAGGTGAAATAAGTTCAAAGAAGAAAATGGCCATAAATGCTTCTCCGCCGCGATATTGTATTGTAAATGGCATTAGTTAGCAGAAGTGTCATCACTATCACTATATTTCATGTAATGCAATTTATACGCTTTCATAAATGTCGTTGGACTTCCATCGTGTAGTTTATACAAAGGTTAGATTTGATATTTATTGTCAACAGTCAGTCTAAAATAAGATGAAATTCGTAGTAATCTTATACTGGGGAAAAGTTAACATTGCTTTTACTTCTGTTTATCGTAACTGTGCAATTTCTCCAATAGTGTAGTGTAAAATGGCATGATTATATTTATAAGGCGACTTCATATATAAATTAGAATGAATTGGCGAATCAAGTACGACGTATGTTTTGTGTGATCGTATGCATACTTCTATTTTATAAAAAATTCATTGTGAAGCTTACCTTATCTGTTTTTGACATCGTGTCCTCTTTATCAGTTGAATAAAAATCTTGACTTTGGAAGTCACAGTCTATTTCGTACCGTAACCAAGTTGAATTATCAAGATATGCGTCCATTTCATGGGCGGTTCCAAAAGTACCACCGCGAAAATCCAAAGCCGACAAATCGGGCACAGGCACTGCTTCTGCTAATTCCCTTTTGTGTTTCTGATACTGTTGCGTATAGCCTTTCAACGTTGAAGTAGACTCCTCTTCTGGTATTGTTGAATAGGTTGTTGCAAAAGTTGTAGCTAAAGTTTAGGCACAAGAGTCCTTGTAAACCTACACAACAAACACAAGATAAAAGAAAAAAACAACGGTGAGATATGGATTCCAAGTCATTTCCGATTGTATTCGATTTGGACAAAACAACAATAATACATGCGACGACAAACAATTTTAGTTTAGACCCATCTTCATGTAATCCTCCCAGACAAGCTATTAGATCAAGGTACTCACTAACATTCATATATTACGCTGCATTTACTTGTTGAATTGTATGAAGTAGAGAGGTGTGTAGATGTGTAAGTATGCATGCATTTAGAAAGAAATCTTTTACAACTCATGGAAATTGTGTTCTATTTCATTCATAAAGAGAATTCAATGATGGTTCGGCCGTTCATCCCGTATAGTACCATCCTACTCTGTTCTCTTGCTCTACTATTCAAAATTTTCACAGGTATGCTTCTTTACAGATTTTCAGTATTTTTGAGACTTCATGCCCACATACAAGTATTTCAAAGATATTCAACGTATTGTCATTTTCAATTGTCATACAACAGAAAAAATATCTCATACAATGTACAATATTGCTTCTGTAAAATGGACGGTAGTGAAATAATTTAACAAGAAATAAATTTTTCTTATTGCGATGAAATAGAAAGTTCAGATCTACCTTGCTGAAAAATGTTAATACAAAGATAGAATCGAATCATGATTTTAAATGGATGTGTGAAATACCTGTATGAAATGTTTGGGGATATCTGCGTAGAACTATATTTATTGAACAGTCACTGGAATATGAAAACAAAAAAACCGACACAACTTTTTTTAAAATGTCAATAGTTTTTTGAATGAATGAATGCACTAAAAAACTAGCAATCCGTAAATCCTTTCCGGTTCAGATTGAACTGTTTAGTTGCATAAGACAGTTTGAGTACATACACTCATACTCAAAGTCAATCTGTTTTCTGGAAGAAAATTGTTTAAACATTTGAAAATTATGAAGCAATGGGAAGTGTTTGCGGACGTACGTCTCACTGTTTATATGTGTCACTGGCAAAGCAGTCATGAGTAACGAAAAGGTGAAGAAAAAAATCCTCTTTGTATATTTATTTATGCATAATGTGCAGACGCTAAGGGATTGTCTATTATTGTTTTCCTTCACACAAAGTTGAAGACACACGATCATTACGAATTTCCAGAGTTTTTTTTCACCAAAGAAGAACGGAAAGGATGTTTGTGTGAAAATTACAGATTGACTTATTTAATGAATCACGTAGACACACGAGTACCACACACGCCACACTTTTTTCAATTTACGTGTTACACAACTATCGTATAGCATTGTTAACATTTACTCACTGAAAATTTATTTAATGTAACATGATGGTACGTAAATATAATAGCATACATATATGATATGCATATATGTGACCCTCTAAAGAAAACTACACTTTCGCTTTGTTTATTACAAAAAGTCAAGTCGCACAGTCAATGAAAGAACTCAAACAAGACGAAAAAGAAAAACGGAAGAACCAGTTTTTTGTTAGTCCCTCTGTTGCTCCTCCACTGCTAAAGGGAATAGTAGTGGATCGCAATTACGAGTGTGATTCATTCCGTGATCATCATCACTATCGCATCCCAAGCAAGACTCACTCGAAGCGTAAGTAAGTTTATGAATGAATGAAACCTCAGCCAGCAGAAAAGATATACAACGTAAAGTAAGAATATATTATGGTAGTAGTAGCAGAGTAGCAGTGCAAATGAAAATGAGTGAATGAAATATTTGAATGAATGGACCTGTGTAAAAAGGAGCAAGGCAGATATTACTCACTTTACTCTTTACTCACGCACAACAACTATTTAAATATCGCTACTACTCCACAGTCCACACTCCACACATCTCACACAACATAGTTTCTCCAACAAAGAAGAGTTACTGATTTATGGTGAGTTGCATTTATTACAACATAAACACACGATTAAACCGGCGGCTCCTCGCGAGAGTTTGTGATGTAAACGCAAATAAGAGGAAACCAAACCAAGTGACTGCTGTGTGCTGCATAGTAAGAACATACACATTAATAGCTTTTCCAACTAGTAGTGGGGCTAGGTGGTATATCCAATTGGCTGACTGATGATCTTCTACGAAAAAAAAACTTGTAATGTACTCAACTAGTCAAGTATGAAATGAAGTATATATATTATGGATATCACATCACATTTAGTCCTCATCATTTTCAAGAAGCTTAATAAAAGTTATGATGATATGAGTACTCTTTATTAACTGGTGGAGGACCCCGACATTCTAAAGGTGTAATAATCCTTTTTGATCTTGAGCACATTTACATGTTGTGTGAGGTAGGGAATTAAGGTGACAATGAAAATATGACAAGTTTATAATATTAGAATTCGTCACAATAAAATACCGTTGGTGTACCTGATATGTAATGCTTTTGTGTAGGGTTTTCCCTATCCCTAGCTTTTTGGAAATACCAAAATGTAACTTGTAACTTGTACGACACAAAATAGTCTGTTTATTTTAATGAAAATAAGACTGACTGAGAAATGCAGATGCAGAATGCATAATGTTTGCTGAATGCTGATGTTCTATATAAAACTCTTTACATCACATTGACTTGAGAAGATGAGAAGAAAAACAGTGTAATAAAATGTTTATATAATTACTTTGTTGTAATTTGATCTGGAAGAGAGAGAGAAAAAAAAAGTATGAATGAAATTCAAATCTGAATCTTTGCCAAAAGCTAGATATACATAAGACGAGTGCATTTATTTACTGCTGCTATTTTATACATACCCTATGTTCATTTAAGTTTTATTGGGAAGAGATAATGATCATTCTAAGTCTAAATTCCGAACTTGAATATGATGAGGTAGGCAGTTTTTTCGTCCAAGTGACGACATCGTCAGAGAGAAAATAACTAATTTAATACATATCCATGTGTTTCTTGCGTGCTAATGGTGCTGCTGCAAGTTGCTCTATATAAATGAAAATCTGTATGTGTTCTGCTACTGCTACTACGCATCGCATAATCACCACTACCACCACCATGAGTCGACCGCAGTAGATAACCTTCTAGATTTCTTTACCACTCTCGTATAGTTTGTCTGATAACTCAGAAGAACATTACTTGAATACTCGGAGAAGAAATTTATGAAGTCTACATGGAGCTTTGAGTTTAAAATCCTGTGTTTTAGTAATGCGTGGTCGGATGTTACTTTTTCGTTTATTTTATATATAAAAAATTATTCTACTAACTTGCTCCTTTAATATTTTTTCTGATCAAAATAAAATAAGATAGGGAAAAGTATAGTTCGGTGTTCGGTGCACGAACAAAAGACACGATACAAATGTGTGCATGAGTATTTTGCTCGGTAACATGATAATCATTGTATTATGATGACGATTTGTGAAGACGATAATGGACATGGACAATATAATTTTAAGAATATCATATCTTCCTCAGTCCAAGTCAGCGTTCAGTTGTCTAAGAGCGTTTTTGTTCAGTAATACACCGAAAATGCAAGCAAGACTGACTGATCCGCTGCTGCTGGTTGTTTCAAATTTTCCATTTGCATAGTGTCAAGCAAAATGTACCCCTGATTCTCGTCGACTGAACGAACGACGTGTCTACATCACCAAGAACGTGTTGTTGTGTTTTTACAAGCATTACAATATCTAAAAGGATCATCTCTCTTTTTTCATCCACATCACTTTAAAATTCATGGAAATAATGCTGACTCCTTTGGCTTCTCTTTTATCAACTTCAGCAGCGCAGTGATGGCTTCTTCTTATAAACTGTATTCACAGTATTTTATTTCCTAATCGCTTGCTTGAGTGCATGATTTTCTTTGTTATTACAAATTGTATTAAGGTTTCAACAAATAAATATGGCTTCAATTTTACTAATCCTTTCCTTCTTCAAATAAATAAATTGTGTAAGCAACGTTCTTGTGAAATCACTTGGTACATGTTATTGTTTTTAAATGAGACATGTATGGCTTTAAAATCAGTATTTTTCCCCATTTAAATATCAAGATTTCAGTATTCTTTTTATATTCAAACTACTTTTACTTGCTTTCATTTGCATAAAAAAAATTATCGATGCTTTTTATTGCTTAAATATGAGACTGATTGACAATACGTCTGATTTACAAAATTAGAATCAAGCATCAACTGAAAATAGAAAATTTATCTACCACCACGAATTTTACCTGAACTCTTTAACTAGAAGCTACTTTGAATACTTTTTTTTATTTTCCGCAAAACACTTATTATACCAGACCCAAAATTTGTAAAGTGACTCCTTATTTTGTGGTCTATGGGATTAAAGTTTTTTTTGTAAAACTGTTTATCTAGTGATGCACATAAATAATGCATGATGATTTGAGGATGAGGTACAAAGCCATCATATCCAATATTCTCCAAACTAATCTGACTCTTTGACTAAAGACATCACTCTTCTCTCTCAAGACTTGACTGTATTATTACGTACTTTATATAACAACCACTACCACAATATATACAAAATACTCAGATATACATTTACTTTAGAAAATGATGGCCCTGATGATGAACATGTAAAGTCATTATAATGGTTTTGTGGAAAACTTATTCACTTCTCTTGTTTTTCTCTAAATCCTAAAAACACTCTCTTCTCAAACCATGTACACATTAGTTGCTCACACACTCAGACAAAACTTATAAAGCGTCATGTACTCTTTTATACTACTCTCGTCGCAAGTCGCGACTTTCATCATCTCCTCCGCTTTTTTTCAAATAACTAATAACTAATAACGCTTTTACTCCGCTGAAATTTGGGTTGTTGTCATATTTGTTTTTCTACAAAATCTACCCATGTGTACATACATTATACATACATACTCATCCGTTAAGAAACATACATAATTTAATGTGCTGAGCTGATCAAAAAGATGATCAGCATACATATTTATGCATGATTTCGAGCGATATGTTGTACTTTTGGCTTTTTACAGCCTTTCGTAAATTCGTGCTTTTCTGCACGGGACTCTTGACAAACTGACTGAGTTCATGTTACCTAAAACCTCTATTTTTTAGTAAAACATCATGATGAGATGACGATGATCATGGAGTCCGTATTTATTCACTGAAAACTTACTTTTCGTGTTTTAGTTGACTTTTTGTCTTCAGCAGATGAAAAAGTCCAATGAGTACAAAAACTTTGAGAGATACATTACAACTTTACAACAATCTTTTTAGTGAACAAGCAGTTCTACATCATGTCTTCATGCTTTTCTAACAGTAGATCTGCGTCATCAATCCAAACCCCATTGCAATTGCTGTGTAGACATTAGACATCGCATCACTGTCGAATGAAACGTTTCATCTTTATTGTGTATGTGTGGGGGATGATGATTTTTTTTCATGAAGTTGTCGGGCCAAGTGAAAACATGCCATATATTATACTTCACTATTATTACTACCCATCAACATTATTTGCTCAATGTGACAAAGTAGCTAGATGATGATGATGATGTACAAAACGAATGTTTATTAGCAGTCTACTTGAACTTGTGTCGCCTCTCAACTCAGAGAACTGCTTCGGATGCTTGACTGGCAGCTATGTAATATAAAAAAATAAACCCTAAATATTTCCACGAAAGTATTTATCTCAGAAAAAAGCACATATATTTATAGTTCATATAACCGCAGCAGTAGTAGATAAGCCCAAACCGCCATCGTCATCAAAATCATCATCATATGGCATTTTAACAAGCATCAAGAATGAAAATTGTTCCAATAACAGCTTTGCCAGTTTTTTTCTTCATAAAAGGCATAAAATCCTTAAATTCAAACTACTTGCCAGTGCCAGTACACTGTACAGTATGCCACGCCATCATCATTTATGACTATAACAGCTTATCATTTGCTAAAGCAGCTGCCTGCAGACTCAACAATTTTGTGTCGCATCGCATCATGAAACGCTACAATGATGTGTGATCATTATGATCATCATTCATTACATAAAGAAATGTAAATGTGGGCATGCAAAATTGTTATTGCTCCTTATTTTATTGCCTTACAAATATAAGATGAAAATTTCAACTGGGTATCATATTATTTTTTATTGTTTATTGCAATACGAGTGTCAAAACAAGAGTTAAATGAAAGTGATTACTGCTGTAAACAAATTAATTGTATTGTGCATATGATGCTCACAGTCGGATGCGTTCTCTTTTTTCGCCGACATTGCGTTAAATATATTATCCGATTTACATTTAAGTCTTTTTACTATAAGGTAGTTAGATAAGAGTACTTTAATTTCGTGGATCTATTGAATCGGTCATGCTAAATTTCTTACGCTATAAAATGACATTTTAATTAAGATATCAGATCAAAAAATTATTAGAACAATAGAGAAGGCATTGATCTACAATCTATAAAAAGAAATTTAATGATTTTCCAGATAAGTTATATAGCTTTTTTCTTCATGCGGTTAATCGGTTGATGCATCATACGCCGAAAGTCAAAAAAGTAGAAAGGTTCAATGACAAATGTACCCTACATGTCTTTGAACAACGTTAAAAAAGTAATACTAAAGTGAAAACATTTCCAGATAACAGATAAAACTGGTCGTGCAAACATGTACACTTGACACTTGAGCTTCATCTTGGTCTTAATTAGCAAGCGCATTTGTAAATATGTATGCATTCAAGCATTTGCTACTACAATGTAATACTAAAAAAGAAATCATCACCGCCTCCGCTGAGTTTACATTATTAAAATTTTAAACTTACTTCAGTTTTATAGCATCCGCCAATTTATTCTAAACAAGTGGTTAGAAATTAGTACTTTTCTTTCAAATTACTTTTGGGTTGCGTTTGCACACTAGCACTCTACAAGCGTATCAAGTAACGGTTACCAGATTAAAACGAATAATTTTCAATTGTTCCTCTTTTATAACGATCACTTCAAGACTTATCAAAATTTGCATGCAAATTTACTTATAAGCATGCTATGGTACGCTATTTTCTTCACGGAAAAGCACTCATTCACAACAAAGAACATCGATCGGATATTATGTATGCTGATTTATATAATATGCAGCAAAGTAATATCGCTTCATGAAACCAATAATATGAAATCACACTTGGTAAATAAAATTTTGGGTTAAATATTAAAAAGCAATAAATATGCGTGAACTCATAAATTAATGAGTTTAACAAGTGATTATACTGGCAAATCCAGCTCAAAGTTTTTTTACTTACATGAAAAGCAATAAAACACAACACGCAATATTACTAACACGGCACCACCAACCACTATCAATCTTTTTGTGACTGGTCAAAATTACACAGTATTAGAATTGTATATGTATGTATGTTAGTAGTCTTCAGATTTTTCAGATGAAAAAAAAACAATGCACTTTACAAACCCTCTCTTTTTGTCCCTTACTTACACTCTTCTCTCTCCGACAGCATAAACAAGAGTATTAAATAAACTAGATAATTTACGGGGAGCAAATGATACACGTCTCTTCTGTCTGGCCTGGCACAAGGAAAAGTTATAACTCTGTTTTTGCTGTGGGTAAAAATCGTCTTCGTGAATGATGGAAAAAAGGATGAACTGTATGAATAATGTGATGTGAATTTAAAAACATACGTAACGTATGCACGTTGGTTGTGTTGTGTGTGTGGATTTTGTGGATATGTACTTATATTTCTTTACTCTCTGCTCCGTCTTCAGTAGGTCGGTTGTTTCTTTTCAGTAACTAGTCACTCTACAAGCTGAAAAGTATGAATGTAAACTAGAGATGCAGAGCAGACGATAGACAAGAAAAAGTACACTATTTGCTATTGACTCAAAGAAAACAGTGTACTTACTTATTACAGGCCAGGCGCTTCAACGGCGAACTCAAGAAGAGAGTGATTATTATTAATGGAACCTTGGCTCAAAACGAAAGAAAAAAAGTAGTTGAATGTGAAAGGAAAATGGGATAATTTGAAAGAAAATGTGTGATGTATGTGTATTCTAATACATGTGTACTGGTTTCTTTCGGGAACACACAATATATCTTAAAGTGTAGCAAGCAAACAATGTGAAAACAGGTACCTTACTCAACCCAAAGACAAAATGGAATTGACTGGCTAACTGAGATATTATTGTACTTGAAGGATGAAAAAATACATGGAAATGAAAAATCTTGAGAGAGAGAGAGAGATGAGCTTGGGATCTCTACATATTAGATCTACAAGAGACAGAAGGCAAAATGATGATAATGAGCAAACACTGCGGAACAACGGCAACCTATTGGTCTTTTTCTCTTAAAAGTTGAAATCACACACTAGTGATGGTGGTGTATAACATGCAGGGTTGATGGTGATGGTGGGGGAAGGGAATGATCACTTTAAAGTTAAAAAGTTGATGATGATGAACACTTTTGATGCTTGTCTGGTACAATGTATTTTTGTGTGAATGCATCCCTTAAAACCCTCATCTATACAATGTTTGAGGATGAATGTGGATTGAGGATATTATGTATGTTTATATGTTATATATTGTGGGGTGAAAGTGAAATCCACAATTAGGAGAAGAAGGTGTAATTAAAGATGCTTTAAGTGATGGTGGATGGTC